>CAIGRP010002041.1:0-10205 GCA_903798385.1 Fraxinus cuspidata
ATATATTTAAATTTAATTATGAATTAGTCTATATAAAATTTTATGATTTAATTAAAAATAGGTATTTTGCAAAAAATGAATGAAAAAAAAAAGTTATAAGAATACAATTTATTTATTTCATAAAAAATAGAAATAAACAATAAGAGAGAGAAATACAAATAGAAATAAATACAATCAATAGAAAAAATATATTGTAATTATAAATCTAATGTTTGTAGAAGGGAAAAATGAAAGAGAAATATTGAATAAAATACATATTATTATTATTATTATTATTATTATTATTATTATTTTGTAAAAGTCTCTCAAAATTCTTGTGATTAATGAGAAAAAATTTAAGATTTTCTTTTAGTACTTTCCGCATAAAAAATTAGTATCATGAAGACTTTTATAAAAGTCTCTTAAAGTCATAAAAAATTGAATACCCCAAAACTTTTAGAGACTTTTAGAAAGTTTTAATTGAATACACTGTGGATTGTACATATTTTTTAAAAATTTATAAAAGCCTCAATTGAATACACAAATACTTTTAGAAAGTCTCCAAAAGTCTACATTGAATACCCTTGAACTTTTAAAATCTCAAAAAGTTATTAAAAGTCTCAATTGAATACACCTCCCTTATTTTGTTTCCTCGGCTGAAAGCTTTTAGGATAGTGTTGGTTTCATTTTTCTTTTTTTTAGAAAAAATTTCCGGGTTCTTTCGACCGTCATAAGCATTTTACTTCTGTTGCTTGGAAGGGGATCATTTACCTATTTTTTATAAAGCGATGTTGAGCTATAAAAGATTCTTGGGAAGAACCTTTAAATTACCTGAAATCTTCTTTGAATTTCAATGACAGCACTGAAGACTTTATTTATAGTTTTACATTTTGTTTGCGCTCTAATTTATTCAAAATGAATTTTATTCGCTTCTTTTCTACCACAATTTCTCTAATAAAATAATATTACACATAAATTCTAAAATTTCTTTCTTAACCACACATCTATAATATATTAAAGAATAATGCTGTGAGTACATGGGAAAAAAAGAATTGATATGAAATTTTGAATTTCACTCACATGGGAGTGGATGTGATTAAAGTATTGGCAAACCTCCCCATCCACCCACCCACCCACTGCTGTGTGTATTCTGTTTGGTACAAGAAAAAAAAAAGAATTGATACATAATTTGAATTTCACTCACATGGGGGTGAGTCTCATGTGATTAAATTATTGTCAAACCCCACCCCCCCTGTTGTGTGTATTCTGTCTGGTATAGGAATTAATTCATGTACCTATAGCACGGTTCTATATTAAATATTGCATCAAGGAGAGTCATTTTTTTTTACGATTCTAGCATTACTATAATTCAATTATTTTAATAATACCATTTTTTCAATGTGTATTTAATTTATTTAACAATTTAGTTATCATAAATGTATATACACATTTGACAATTCATTTCACATGTGTGCTTTCATTAATGTATGAATTCCCCATTACTAATTCTCAATTAATTATTCATGTTTATTTAATTAATATTCATCTTCATTTATACATTTTAGTGTTATTAATTAAAATTATAAGTTAATTAAAATTTCACATTCAAGAATGCGTTTCATTATTCGCGTTCATGTATGCTAATCAACATCTAGATTTACGAAATTGGAAATTAAATAAACAATTTATATTCATAGTCACGTATATATTTCCTGGTATTAATTTTAAATTAATTAACATTCACGCATATTCGAATATTATTTTTACAGCATTTATAAAGTATTTCATAATAATGTGCAACGCAAGTTCAACATTAACTAGTTCTTAAAAAATCACTATTTCAAAATACATTTTCCCAAAATTTGATTTTAATTAGGTAGTTAATTGCTAGAACTATGAGAATAGGTCATGAATATTCGGGTGAGGAGCATAGGACTTACAATAAAGTTTCCTCTTGGTGTTGGTGGTTGTTTACTCTTGACAGACTTAGATCTTTCTAACAAAGGAATTTATTCCCAGCACTATGTCTAGATTATTCAAATTCGTGACAACCCTTGATCTCTAGCCCGTTAAAAGAGTTATCCTAAAGATCTAGTAAATTGCAATTACTTGGAAGTCCCTAAACTTAACAATGGTTGACACATCAAATCCATTCTCAATCTAAAGCCCGTTTGACATGGCTTTTGAAAAGTCAAAAAGAACTTTTGAGACTCAAAAGCTGCTTTGGAACTCATTTGGCTAATTTTTGTGAAAGTACTTCTAATTAGAAGAGTTAATGTGCATTCCTCTAAACACACTTTCAGAATAGCAAACTCTTTTCAAAATTCATTTACAAACAAACATTAAGGCTGTTTCCTCCAAAAGCTCTTCAACATGAAACAAAAGTAAAAGTCGAGTCAAACGGGCCCTTAGTATACTCCATGGAATAAATGAATTTATCGTGGAAAATAACTTATTGACTGGCAATTTCAACGTTCATTAAGATTCTAATCCAATAAAGAGCTATGTGAATAATATAGTAATCTATTGATTTGGTAGCTCATAAAAAAATGGACAAGTGCACATTGTTGAAGAACTTAATTTTTTAGTGTCGATCTTATTGTTCTTTTTCTTGTTCACGATTTGTACAAAAACTAGTATCAGAGCCAATTTAACGTTGTCTGGGGTTTTCCCGAGAAATTCAATGTGGTCAAGTTCAATGGAACTGCGAATTTCGAATTATGGCTGAGTTGGGCAAAGGATCTATTAAGGTAGCAAGGTATGGTGAATGCATTATATTGAAAGAAGTCGCAAGGCATGGACAACATAGATTGGAAGGAACTTGAAGCATAGGCCATGGGTACTTTCAAGTTTTGAAGCTCACAGCTGGGTGAAGAATCACTTGTGACAGCTTAGTTGAGGCTGGAAACTCAGTATATGTCCATTTTGTTGACGAACAAGCTTTATTTTAAACAGAAACTCTTAAGATGATGGGGTCTCAGATTTGAGATAACATATCAACATATTCAATTAGATCATTACTGTTTTGAATCGAATCGATGTGAAGTTTGAAGATGAAGACAAGGCATTGATATAATCCGTTTGGAATAATATATAAAAAAAGAGATAGAATAATAAAATTTATACTAGAATTAGACATAAAACTCAAACAAATCAAGATAAGAGCTAAATATGGAGCTTATAACAATTGTAGATTGAGAAGGTGAAGTTGTATGAAAAAATGAAGTGGGTAAGGTTTATATTTAAAAAAAGTGACCCATTAAAAAAAATTGACCTTTGGGCCAAATGATCATATAGCCCACGAACCACGCGCCAAGAGCTAACTCATGGACCTAGCTTACGAGCTAGTTGTATACTTTGCTCATGAAAAAAATTTGAGCTCAATTCGAACCATGACTCATTTGAATACAAACCCGAACAGTCTATGAACTAAGTCAAGATGAGCAGAGCCTAGAAGTGGCTCAACTTGTTTCACATCTCATTCATGGACAAGATATATCAATTAATAGAAGGTCAATGATAAAAATAGCACGAAATAGGAGTTAAGGACATAAGTGTAGTAATGAGAAAAAGGTTGACGACCTTTAATGCAATTAAATTGTGATGCGACAAATAACAATTATGATGTGATTGATGTCAATATACCTACCATTCTCATGTATCAACACTATATGATGTGTAATTTCTATTTTTTGTAAACTTGTACTTGGTAATTATATTACCAACACAACTATTTTTAGTTGCGATACTTTTTAATCACACTAGTTGATGACTAAAAATGATGTGACAATTAGATCAACATAAACAGAAATTATATTGATAATTGCTATAATTGATACCAAATATAGGATATTTGCTTTGGGAAAAGTTGTTTGGGAGTGTTTTTAGAGGGGTATCTTAACTCTCTCCTTGATGGGTAAACCGTTTGGCCCTATTTATAGGGCAAAAACCCAAGCCACTTGCCAGCTCAAGGATTTTTCAGCTACATTATCAACTTAAAAATGTGTGCCACTGCCTGAAATTTTAGATTCCTGATTGGTTTATTAGGTCGGCCAAGCAGGCCTTCATGGCGTCTATGCCTCAACTATGTCGACAGATAATGATAACTTGACACTGAATAATCATCGCTTGCTTGTAATTGGTTGAAAAATAGGTGCTGATGTCATGACTACCACATGTCTTAGTAGGAGTGGTTGGTGGTGAGGTTGGACAGTGTAGCGGGGATATACTAATCACGATGTCCCTTAAATTATGGCGGCCAAAGTCTGATATTACATTGTGCTGTCCTGGGTCTCACAATTCTTTTTCTAATTATTTTTAGGTTGGACACTAACAATCATCCCCTAAGGTCTGCACTTGTACTTGTGCGACGTACTTGTACTCTAATTGTACAGAGAAAAATGCTTAAAACTCGAACTTGAGTGGACAACAGCTGGCGTAGTAAATGTATCATTAGATGAAAACTGTCAATAGATAAAATAAAAAAAAGGACATGTTTTGAAGCTTTTTGAACAAGCTTTCCTTAAAACTATGTAGTTTTGATTAAATGAATCTGGACCATCCATTTTTCCGTCCAATTTTACATCAAATGCTTTTAAGCGTCCTATTGAGATTCTTCTCTTAATTTATTGATTTCTTTTTTTATTTCTTCAGTCTATGCTTCATTCACTCTCCCTTCTACTACGTGTCCATCACTTTAGTGAGCACTATTTTTTTTAGGTCGTCTCTTAGAGCTTTCTTGTTTAGGTATTTTCTTTGCTATTTATTTTACTTCTTTTCTTTCTTCTCCTCCTTAATTTACACAATGATTTCTGATGAGTTTAGAGTTCAGGAAGAGTCTATTCTCCCTGCTTATACTCCCATGTCGAGCTCCAACGTACGCGAGGTTTTACCCCTGCCCCTCTAACAGGGTCCTCCTCAATGGCGTCTCTCCTATTTTAGGATAGGTCAACTTAGTTTGTTCTAGGAATCTTAGAGACGAGGAGGAGGCAGAATCTCAAGGCAGGGATCAGGTTGGACAACCTTTGGGTAATGAGTGGGGGTCTTCTTTGATTAGGTCTACAATCACTGAGGAATAGTTGGAATCGTAGAGAAGTAAATACAGTGTGCCTAGTTCTGTAGAGATGATCATTCCTAGATTGTCAGACCGAGCTTATGAGCCTCCAGAGGGATGTGTCGTACTTAACCCATCTATTATAACTGTCGGGTTGAGGTTATCCTTTTTGAGAGTCATCCGTAACTTTCTGTTGTCTGAGGAAATAACCCCAACTGAACTTTGTCCAAATTGATAGAGGACTTTGCGCGCATCCATGTTTTTGTAGCATAGTTTAGGCTTCCCTAAATTGATTGTAGACCAATTCAATTCATTATATGTTTTCAGATGGATGAGAGGGATTTCGGCTGGTACTACGCTAGTGTAAGACCTAGGACTAGTGGTTCCTTAGTTTTAGATACCCCTTCTTCCATTAAGATGTAGAGTATGATTTCTTGTACGTCGTAGGAAAGTGGCAGTATCACTCAACTGAGGCAATTAGTAATGACGTTGTTCCAACTTGCTACCATAAATTGTGTAAATGCACCTTGGTCGTTCTCCAAAATTTTTGTGTGTTTTTTACTTTTGACCATCCATTTTTCCTTTGGCAAATTACGTCCCTGGCGAAGTAACTCTGGAAGTTAAGCAAAGAGCAGAGGTGATCAGAGCTCTGACCAAAGACCAAAGCCCGTGCGATTTCTTGATATCGGACTCAAGCTTGCTCCGAGATGGTTTATTTTTGTGCAACTCTGTTCCTCAAGCTTCTCCAAGTAAGTATTTTTTTTTCAAATATTCGAAATGTTTATACTTTGTTAATATTGTATTCTCACCAAGAATAGCCTTACTTCTATATTTATAAGCCAAAGTGCAGAGATGTTGGGATGTAAAACATCTAAAGCTACTGAGAAAAAGCTGCACTCAAGGCCAGAAAGGCTAGGAAAATGAAAGTTCCTGATGGTGGAAAATGTAATGTTGACCTGATTAGGAAGAAGTGCGCTTCTACCATCTGAATTGAATTGCTACCAATTTTCTCACTTCACCCACGTTCTCCAGTTGCCTTTCATGCTAAAGTGGTTGCGACTTTTGCCCTAGTTACCTTTGGCACCTCTTGTTCTCAATTTCCCTGTCTCGACCTCTAGCGTTCGAACATGGAAGCTATGGTGGAAGTCCACCTTGAAATATTCCTCGATTTCCTTAGACCTCCATCCCCATCAAGGGAAATGACTTCATCTCTACCACTAACCATCAGGAGTTCAGCTAAGTTCCTGACAAGGAGTTGGAATGAAATGAAGTAGAAATACTTCGAAGACGTGTCCCTAGATGAGGCATGCATTACTGGTAAACTCTATAGACACCGTTTTGTCCTTTACACAATGTCGGTCGTGGACAAGATATGCCCGACCTTATTTGTTTATTTACTTTTATCTAACCATTTATTTATTATTTCCTGATGACTTCTTCTTTGTTAGGTGAGGATTGATGTGGATACAGTCTTGAAGATAAGGAATGATGCCTTAGCACTTTATCAATATGTTAAAATGGAGAAGGCTAGGCAAGTTGAGGAGAGGAAAAAATGGAAGGAAAAAATGCAAACGATAAAAGCTAAGCTTGGGGCTAAGAAAGCAACTGAGCTAACCTTAGGGAGGAGTTGGAGGCCACCAAGTTTTAAGGTGAGAAATCCAAGGAGAGGGAAAGGGAAAAGGTGGAGACGAAATGTGAGGGTAGAGGAGGAAGATGCAAAGGCCATCAAGGCTATCGAGATCTGGATGAAATCTTCGGAGTTCAACCCCTTAGCTCAGGACTTGTATGTGGTTAGGTTAAAAGAAGTAATTAAGCGCAGTGAGAAGATGAGGCTAAACTTCGATGCAGGCTTTCTTCATGAAGATTTAAAGGATCATGCGATGTAGTTGGAGTCCCCAAGATTGACTCAAAAGGTGAAGATCAATATTATCCAACTGGGACTCCAAACTAGGCTGACTCATCCACCTCTTAGATTAGTTAGTTTTTTTAATTATATTTTTGTTTGAAGTTAAAACTTTTGTCATGATCATGTAACTTTTAACGTGGTAATGATTTTTTTTTTTTGTTAAATATACATGTATTGCCTTGGAATTTGATTAAGTTTTAATTTTATTTAGAGGAATCACTTATTTAAGGTTTTCGACTAAGTGTCAGCCTATGCGACCTTAGTTTGAGTTGTTTCTTTTTTGCCCTCCATTTTGATTATGTGTAGCAGTATGTACAACCTTATTTCTGTTGACTGAGGAGCAGGTCCTTATAATTCCATTTTAGGAATGTTCATTAAGTGTTGCAACACACACAACTTTCAAATCTGATTGTCCTCAGAAATCAATTTTAGATTTTTTTCCACTAAGCGCAGCACATGCAATCTTAGATTAGACTATTGAGGAGCATGTCCTTAGAAATCCATTTTAGGATTTTTTACTAAGTGCTACAATACATGCAACCATAGATCGGACTGCTGATTAGCAGGTCCTTACAATTCTATTTTAGGAATGTTCACTAGGTTTGTAGCACATGCAACCATATATCTGAAGCAAATCCTGCGGTAAATGAAAGAAGAGCTAAATTTGACTAAGAACCACACAAATTTTATTGGAAAGGGTTATTTGATTTCATTCGAAAGTACACCATAACATCTACGGATAATTTTTTTTGAGATGTTCTGCATTTCAAGGATGCGGGAGAGGTCTTCCTTGCATGTCTTCCAACTTGTAGGCTTATTTTTGAATAACCTTAATCACTTTGTAAGGCTTTCCCAGTTTGGGCCAAGTGATCCAGAGTTGAGTTCTCTTGTGGCAAAAAGCACAATCCTTAACACTAAAGTTCCAACTTCAATTTCTCATATGCGTACCTTCTAATTATAATACTTGGCACTTCATTGTTTGTATAATGCAGTTCTAAGTACAGCCTCATATTTTTTTCTTCAAGCAAATCTAACTCAATACTCAATGTTTCTCCATTGCCCTCCCTCATCATTATTGTTTTGGTCCGAAATGAAGGAATTCTCATCTCTAGTGGGATCACTACTTCCATTCCAAAAGCCAATGAAAAAGATGTCTCTCTAGTGCTCGTTCGCAAGGTGGTACGGTATGACCAAAATACACTGGGGAGCTCATCTGCCCATGCTCCCTTTAAATGGTCAAGTTTCTCTTTCAATGTATGTTTGATTATTTTGTTGATTGCCCGTACTTGACCATTAGCTTGAGGGTGGTTTGGAGTAAATAAGTGTTTCTTTATATCGAATTCTTCACAAAAGGTGATCAAATTTGTCGAATTACTTCTTATTGTTAGTTACAATCGAATGAGGTATTCAAAATCTGCAAACGATAGATTTCTACAGAAAATTTGTTAAATTTAGCTCGGTTATCATAGCTCAATTATCGTAACAAGAGGTTCAACTTCTACCCATTTAGTAAAGTAATCTATGACTACAATAGCAAACTTGGTTCCACCTTTTCTTGTAGGCATTTGCCAAATCACATCTACCCTCATCTTGAGAACGACCATGGGCTCGTAAAAGAACTAATATCTTCTATGGGGCTCTTATTCTAGGAGCAAGATGCTGACATTGGTCGTACTTTCTCACAAAGTTTAGGGCATCTTGTTTTATAGTAGGCGAGAAGTATTCATGTCTTATGATTTTATGGGCTATGGACTGCCCTCTAGAATGGTTGTCATAGATTTCTTCATGTACTTCTTGTTGGGCGTATAATGCTTCTTCCTCATTCGTACATTTTAACAAGGGAGTTGTATATCCTCTTTATAGAGAACATCATCCAATAATGTATATGTAGCCAACTTCATTCTTAATTTTCGAACTTTAATAGGGTTCGGGGGACATGTTCACGTTTTGATGAATGAAATGATTTCATCTATCCATGTAGACTACGGGTCTACAACCGTGAACTCTGTTTCTTCCCTTTCAATAGTAGATTGCTGGATTCTTCCAACTTGAATACTGTCGAATTCTTTGATTTCATTGCTTGTGTCTAGCTTTGCTAAAACATGTGTGTGGTTATAGTGAGTTCTTGGTTTTCCTTAACTTGGGTTGTTTCAAAATGTTCCAATTCTTTTTTTTAAAACTTAAAAGTAGTTAGTAATCTGTTCTTTATTAGCTTGGTAGAGCTCATTGATTTGATTGAAAATGAGTCGTGAATCACTGTGAGCAATTATCCTAGAAATCTTTAGCTCTATGGTCATTCTTAGTTTGGATATTAGAGCTTTATACCCAGCTTCGTTATTAGGGCTTTGAAATCGAATGTGAGGGCTTGATAGGAAGGGTGATATCTGGGCTAATTAGTACTACTCTAGTGCCAAGTAGAAGATCCATCTACAAAAAGTTCCCATAGGATGTTCCATTCTTGTTCTTTTTACAAGTCAATGTTAAATTTAGCCACAAAGTCACTCAGTGCATGATGTAAATTTTATTTATCATAAATTGGTATAGTCAAATGAAATAATCAAATCGAATAACTATACCACCCTGTTATACAATTTAAGTTAAGATAATACTAACAATTTTTGAGTAGATTAAAAGAGTTTCCCTGTATGCTCAATTGACTAGAATTTCTTGTCTTTCTTTGATTAAAGTAAAAAAAATTCTACCTCAACTAGCTAAAGATTTGAAAGCAAAACGAGAAATAAAATTGCTAACTCAATTTGTTAAAATTTCGTGCTGATAACGTGTTATAAACTATACTAAAAATGGAGGAGAATATAGAGCCAATGGAATTGTGTGTATTATATTGAGAACCAAACTCCGCATTTATAGGGAAGAATTAGGTATCCAATGGTAATTATCATTTACTAATAATCATAATATTTACAATAGGTTTATGTGTAAATTAATTGATGAAAAAATATGTGATTGAAAATGAATTTTAGAAAATAATAAGCTTTAGAAAAAATTGAGCTCAAACATAGGCCTAATAGAAGATTGAGGACAACAATTCGACAAAAAAGGTAAGAACCTAAGCCCATGTTTGATTTAACTAAAAACATTTGTTAAAAATATAAGTCAAAGTCAACAATTGATTTTAACTATATATTTAATAGGACCCAACAACTTTTATTAACCTTTCAACTACATATTTCATATCTTTTTATCAAAATATAATAAAAATCTGAATTTTAACAAATCAAACATGAACATGACAATAAGCAAAGATTG
>CAIGRP010002043.1:0-10262 GCA_903798385.1 Fraxinus cuspidata
AAAGAAAAAAAAGTAAAAAAAAAAAAAGAAGAAAAAAAAGTTTGATGCACGGCAATAAACAAGATTGTCATAGAGTCGTTCACAGATTTTTATACCTCAAAAATTTTGCAACGTTAATATCCCATATTAATATATGTTTGTGCCTTTGAATCGAATTCCCGCCACAAGGATAAATGATATGAAACAATATTTTATTTCTCATGTATGATGACTACAACCACTATCGATCTTCGATGCACAGACATAGCATTGACATCAACGAGTCAGCTTCCACGCGATTCCGACAAGCTTTTGACACATGTCGAATATGTCAAGTGGCGTGTCCATCTTCTTTTTTGTTTTCCAGGTGCCCAAAAATGTTGTCGACTCGCCGGGACATGGAATGGTGTAATGTCTGACAGTCCAAAAAATATAAAAATAACCAAGAAAAAAAAAATAGAGGAGAAGCGAGAAGCAAAACCTTGAACTTCAAGGTTTTGCAGATTTAGCATCGTGTTAATGATAATATTTGTGCGCCGCTGACATTAAGTTTCTCTTCAAGTGGCGAAAAAATACAACGGACACTAAATAAACATGTCTTTTATATAAAAGCTCTAAAAGCCCAACCGATAGTTACCCACTGAGCATTTTATTTCACTCAGCCAATTGACTCAATTTGGGATGGAGAAATTACAAACAGTGGTTGTTTTCTCAATTCTTAATAAAAGGGGCAGTCAACATTAAATTTCTTTAAAAAATGTGGACCAACCACCTTACCTTTGAATAAAAAAGATTACTTCAAAAATGAAAAATATAAGTGTACCTTCTTGTATTTGATTATGATATTAATAATAACAAAAGATATAAATAATATAAAATCAAAATAAAATAACTATTTTTTATAATGGTAATTTGCACGTCCCTACTTTTACTGATATTGTGGAAAACGTCCTTACCTTTTCATTTTTTGGCATCTTTACCTTATTTTCACCTTTCATTACCCAAAATGTCATTTTTATTCATTTTCTCACTTAAAAATTGTAAAATGACAAAAATACCCATCCCTTTAAATAAAACGAAAGGAAAAAGATAAAAAATTAATTGCAAACATAGTCCCAACTTTTTTATAACAACGTATCGTGTTTATACTTGTTTAAAAATTACGTGTCGAACACGTGTCAGAAAATTGACGCCTTAGCAATGAGTATTCCTCCATATTTTATTGTAGGAGGAATAGGGTTATTTATATTAGAAGTCTGGTAAGTTCAAAAATCATTGACATATAAGATACTATTGCTTTTCTTTTCGGAAATCAGCTATGATAGAGAAGCAATAAAAATAATCATAGGCCACTTTACTTATTTGAAATCAAGTATAATTTTATGGAGTAGTATTGTGAAAAGTTCCTTGCATTGTGTACCTGAATCAGATCCTTAACCACAAGAATTTTCATTAAAACCATCCCATAACCAGTTCATTGTCAAAGGTAACGAAGAAACCACAACACTGCATGCCAAATGTCAACATGCCGGAGTGCAATTTGAAACATCCTCTTGTTTTTCTAAAATCTGAATTCAAATATATTGAACCCACAAATTACAACCATCATTTTGAAGATAATCTCGTATTTACCTCGTAATTAAGAGGTTAAGACACTATTTGAGTTTAGCCATTTCTAGGGTTTTACTCTTGGATCAGAGATTGACTTCCATTCGAAATCTGCTTAATCCACGTAATATTCAGCTCTGTTTTAAGCTTCTTAGTCACAAAAGAAAAACTTGATAGCGTTTGGACTTCACTATACACCCTGAGAAGCTTGACATCCATGGATTCACTGGAAAATACTTGATGTGCGTGGGTCAGAAACTTTGCTGTTTCTTCCAGGGAGAAAGGATTGCATATAACCAAAAAGTGCAAAATTTTACTTGTAACAAAATATCACAAATAAGTCTCCAAGTTCTCATTTTCACCTCAAATTTCTATGAGATATGTACAATTTAATCCTAAACAAATAAATGTAAAACGATGTTCCTTTAGTATTTATCCACTACTGAAATTCCTACGAAATTAATTTTCCCAACAAACTCATTTATTTGGATTTGACATACAATAAACAAAAATTGTTCAATTCATTTTAAAGGGAATTTTCTACAATTCAATGTTCAAAGTAATAAAAAATAAATAAATAATTCATACTTAGCATCAACAATACATTACATTCATTTAAATTTTGAAGAGCTCTTTAGAAAAATATTTTATCAATAATTAGAAATGTGATTTGAATAGCTCTACGACAGTAAGAGACGTGATGAATATTTCATTCTGGCATGAAAATTAGTTTTCAAATAGCAAAAATTCCCTATTACAAACGAAATCATCCCTCATCAATTTACTTGAGACTAAAAGAACTCATAAAATCTAAAACCACAATTTTAGGTCTCATCAACAGCATAACATTGATGGCCAGATCTACACTCTACCAGGACTATGAAAAAAATATGAAAAAAAACCTTCCACGTGACTGAAATTTTTTCCATAATAGAATTGAATGCATTTTCTCTATTCTTTATTAAGTTAGTCCGCACAAAGTAGATCTGCTTGTCATACAGGTGTTCCCAATTAATCATGAAGTTATCCAGCTAAAATTTCATGTTCTTAAATAGCTACCTCATATTTAACTAATTCACAATCATTCACTTGTTTTCTAAATGGTTCAAAAATGTAATTATGCTCTGTGACGCCTTAAGCTGTGCATGTTCCAAATCTACATGATGCCGTAGTAGATAATTTTCATTCATAAACTCTTTAAATTCATTCCATAATATCCTTGTAAGATAAATTTTGGTCAATTTCATGTATATAATATAGGACCAAAATATCAGTTAACCTAGCTTTCTGTAAAAACATCGATTCTAATAAGCCTTCTAATTCTTCATTTTCTCTATATGGAAGGGATTTCCTATTCTCAAGATGCTACCATAAAGAAATAACAAATGGATTCATATCATACAAAATAAATAAATATATTCACCATACTTCTTCAGTGGTGAAATCTGTCTACCAGATTAATAATTTCTAATCTCATCAATAGGCCCAATGTCATGTTCGCTATTTACCCTATGTCTGCTCTAACCTTTTAGAATCTGGATATCATAGTTGCAATTATGTTTGTTTCATTTTAGGGGTCGTATAAATATATCAAAATGGAAATTAAACAAGAAGATTGACCGAATTTATGCCGACTGCTGGATGATTTAACATCACCTCACTACTCTCCTTGCAAAGGCATCTGGTGACATTAGTATCTCGAAATTACTTTGTCTGAGCTACTAAAGGTGTATGATCTTTCGATTTGATTTTCTCCTGAAAATTACTAAAATTTATAGTGTACACCATGGTGCTAAAAATAAGTCCCGATTTCTCAAATCAATAAAGCCTCGAAGATAATTGTTTCCAATCTTATGAAGTGAATTATAATATGTATTTAAATTTTCCTCATTTTAATACGTTTTGTTTTTTGCTAATAACTAAACATGCTTAGGGTGTGTCTATTATTTTATAAAATCTAACTTTAAATAGAACTTGTTGCTTTTCCACCTTTAGATTGTAAAGGATAAACACAACTCCGTAATCTATAGAGAAAAGTGTATTCTTGACGAACAAAAATAGAGAGCATGAGAGAGACGAATTGTTGAATTCAATCTTCCTTTCTATTGATTGTGTGTTTTTCGAAATACAAATGTTGGAAATTTAAAGGAAAAAATCCCAGTCTTTAGTATGCAAATACAAAGAACCTTAATAAATTCTACTCAGATAACCAAGTACATGAATAACATAATTCATCAACTATAATACTAAGTACATGACATACATCCATGTAGCTTATAAATTTCAATAGCCCCCTTTAAGCTAGATCATAGTCATTCCTAATTTGTTCTTCAAGTTATAGAAAATGATGCTTGATTTTTTTATCTCAGCTCTTTCCATGAAATACTGGATCTTTGGAAAGAGAAATAGCCGAATTATTGTGACATATTAACAAGATGCCTTTTGTTGTGAGTGCTTGAGTTCTTTTAACACCTACTTGAGCCCAAGTGCCGACAAGAATCGAACCAAGGAAAGTGATGCAGGAGCATCCGAGTCACACGAGACCGAGTTGTCCAATAGCTCGTTGATGGCGCTGAGATACCATGAGTTGGTCGATCAGCGTAAAAATGGCAAGTAATGGACGATCTTTCCTAATTGAAGCCATTTTTGGACATGTTTAGTAATTTGGCCATAACTTTGGCTACGGTAATCAAAATCATGCTCATGACCCCAATTCGAAAAGCTCTTTTCGGCGCGCACTGAGCAAAGCCATGTTGTTGTCACCAAGCTTCGCTGTGTGCGCATCGGTTTTGAGGGCAAAATCCGTTGTTTTCCTTTCCGAATCCTCAATTTTAGTTATTTTTTACCTTTTTTGGTAATATTTCTTTTGGCTTTTTAACATAGATTACGAACTCAAATTAAGCCAGATTTTTGGGATATTGTTTCTTTTATTGTGTACTTTATTTTGGTATGAATATTGAGATGTTGCTATTTTTGGAAAAATTTCAATAATTATGATTTTTCAGCTATATAACTCGGCTTTTGGGTTATTTTTCGACAATGGATGAATAACAAAGACCATTCTTATTTTTTTTACATTTCCTCTTGTGTTCTTCTCTCTTAAATATCTGTTGAACTACTATTTGCGGAATAATCACTATTATGCTCGATGTCAGTTGGTATTAGAGCATCAACATCTTCTTGGGGTGAGATTTCATCAGTCCTACCATGGTTGGTGGTCGTGGTCATTGCGGGCAGGTTCAAATGAGGAAGTCCCACACCGAGATCATAACGTTCAGGATGTGACGATTGAAGATTTACAGAGGCAAGTTGCAGAGTTAACTCAGTTCTAGCGGCGTAGGATTTCGG
Source organism: Fraxinus cuspidata (assembly GCA_903798385.1). Taxonomy (NCBI): domain Eukaryota; kingdom Viridiplantae; phylum Streptophyta; class Magnoliopsida; order Lamiales; family Oleaceae; genus Fraxinus; species Fraxinus cuspidata. Next base: position 4,936 of record CAIGRP010002043.1, read on the forward strand.
TGATCGTGAACTGGAGGGTCAAGATTCTGATTCTAGTTTCGAAAACCCGCATCACAATCATGCTCGAGTCTAGGAGCATCGTGGTCGGGAAGATCATCATGTAGACTTCGGTTTCAGAGTGGATCTACTTGAGTTTTCTGGTACATTACAAGCTGAAGGATTGGTTGAATGAAGTTGAACGAATTTTGAATACAAAGAAGTTCCAGATCATGTCAAAGTAAGTTTGGTCACCATCAAACTCAAGGGCAGAGCATCTGCATGATGGGAATAGTTTAGGCGTTCATGAAATAGGCAGGGTAAGGCCAAGATCACTGATTGGGAGAAGATGAAGAAGAAAATGAAAGGTCATTTCCTTCCTTTCGGCTACACCCAAACCTTGTTTCAATGGCTTCATTCTCTGAGGCAAGGCATGAGATCAGTTGATGATTATACAGAGGAATTCTATCAATTGATAATCTGGAATGATTTACCTGAGATCGAAGAACAAATGGTGGCACGATATTTGAGAGGATTACGACAGCCCCTGAAGGATGTTTTCAATCTTCACTCGATAACAGTGTGCACTTGCCGTGGAAAAGCAACTGAACACGAGACTAGTGATTAGAAGTGAAGGTTGTCAACTAATTCGGCCTCAAGCACCCCGTCCTGCTCAACAACCACTGCGGGGATAATTCTAGCTCAGGTATTAGGTGTTTCAGATGTGGTGAACAGGGACATAGAGCAACTGATTGTAGGAAATCAGCTAGTGGAACAGGTAAAAATCTCATGATTGAAGAAGATGTAGTAGACGAAACTGAGGAGGTTGGAAAGCCAGTATGTGACGATGATGAAGAGAGAGATGTGATGTATGGAGATGGTACTGAGACACTAGTCGTGGGCAAGAGTCTATTGACTCCCAAGGGCGACTCAAGGGATGATTGGTTGAGGACCAACATCTTTCACACAACCTGCACAATAGTCGATAAAGTCTGCAAGCTGATCATTGACAATAGTAGTTGTGAGAATGTGGTATCCGAAGAGGCTATCCAGAAATTACAGTTGAAGACGGATCGTTATCCCAACCATATAAATTGTCTGGTTGAGCAAAGGCAGTGAAGTATCGGTCGAAAAACGTTGTCTAGTATCTTTTTGAATCAGCAGGAAATATTTTGATAACACTTGGTGTGATGTCATGTCAATGGACGCTTATCATGTATTATTAGGCCAACCTTAGCAATATGATCTCAGTGCAGATGTAGTTCATGCTCTACTGCCTCCTTGGAATAGTACGACAGACGAGGATCCAGAATTACAGGCAGAAGTGCAGCAGATGCTAACAGATTTCTTTGACCTGATGCCAGAAGATCTCCCTCTGAGGTTGCCACCTATAAGGGATATTCAACATCAAACCGACCTTGTTCCGTGATCAAGTTTGCCTAATCGACCAGGTTATCGCCTAAGTCCTAAGGAAGCTGAGGAGTTGCAGCGAAAAGTGGTAGAGTTGTTGAAGAGGGGCTACATCCGTGAAAGTATGAGCCCATGTGCAGTTCCTACTCTACTGGTGCAGAAGAAGGACAGTTATTGGGGTATGTGTGTTGAGCAATCAACAGGAATACAGTAAAGTACAAGTTTCCAATTCCCCGTATGTTAGATCAACTGTCCGGTTCTAAGGTTTTCTCAAAAATTGACCTTAAATGCGGATATCACCAAATCAGAATAAGGCCTGGAGATGAGTTGAATTTGCCATGTTCTAGACTTACTATCTAATTGGTGATCGAACAATCAAATAGTTCAATGAAAATGGAAAACCAATCAAGAAAAATCAAGAAATTCTAAACTAATTGTCTTGAATTAAAATAAACAAACAATAGGGTACATCATCCATCCAATACAATTGAAAAACTTACTCGGCGTATTGTCGAAATTAAACACAAAAACTAATTGTCTTGAATTAAAATAAATAAACAATAGGGTTCATTATTCATCCAATACAATGAAAAACTTAGCCTAACATTCTTATAATTAAATTACACTAGAATAATTGAAAAAATATTACCCGGATATAAGAAAGATGGAAGAAGTAGGAAAAATTCACGCTCTTGACTCAAATCTTCAAACGGGGCTATGAATCTTCAAATCCTTGTATGATTCGCATTGAACTTGTTCTTTGCTTCAAAAATATGTAAAATATGATGAAATTTAGGTTAAAAGGAGGTCCCCCACATTCTTGTCGAGTTTGGTATTTAAAAAATGCCAAAAAGATTGTATTGAATTGTTACCAAAACAAAAATAAGGAAAATTAGATTTTTTCCCTTTTAGCCTTGAAGCGCACGCCTTGGGGTTTGGGCAGCCTCTCGACTGAGTAAGTGCAGCGAATGTTCTTACGTAGGATGTCTTTCGGGGTTTGAAGGTTTTTCCCGAGAAATTGAAAACGATGATCACCCCTCTGCAAGGTTTTGGGGAGCAACTGTGATACCAAAGGAAACTGTGGAGCTTCCGATCACCCTTGGTACTTATCTGACAACCGTGGTAATCATGGCAAGTTTATTGGTTGTCAAAACCCTTATGGTATACATTGCCATCTACAGTCGACCGCTGCTAAATGCTGCATGTGCTGTCCCTTCGACCTACCATCAGGCTATGAAGTTTCCAACTAGAAGAGGGGTTGGGTGTGTAATGGGGGATCAGCAGACATCTAGAAAATGCTACGTTGACAGTATGTAGGCAAAAGGATCTCCACCAGCTATGGTGCTGGATGTAGAGCCCCAACGGGGGTGGATCGAACCGCTTGATGTGACTGAAAAAATTCTAGTATCAGAAGACTGCAAGTTTAGCACTGGAGCAGTTCTCAAAACCTTACGAGAAGGAGGAATTAGTAAAATGTTCTATAGTTATCAGTAATGAGTCGAGAAACGGAATGAGAATTATTGTTTACCATCTCTTCTTTTCACACTTATATAATGTTGCTCTTATATAACGTTTTTGGAAACTTGAAGATAGAACAAAAACTTTTACAAGATGAGAAGATAATACTCAAGAGAATGCTCATTTTGTTTCTTAACACTCAAAATGGACTTATGAACGTGAGCATAATCACTAGCCTTTTATAGGCTTCAGAAAACATGAACTTAAGTTATTATTTATTTATTTTTTTCAGAAATCAGCCATGACAGAGAAGCTTCAGATCATGTACTGTTCTAATTAAGCAGAAAAAATAATCATCGGCCACTTCACTTATATGAAATCAAGTATAATTTTAAGCAGTAGTAATGTGAAAACTTCTTTGTGTTGTGTACCAGAATTGGATCCTTAACCACGAGATTTGTCTTTAAAATGATACCTTGACCAGTTCATTGTCAAAGTTAATGAAGAAACAACAACACTGCATGCGAAACGTCTATATGCAGGAGTTCAATTTGAAACGTCCTCATGCTTTTGTAAAATCTGAATTCAAAAAATATTGGTCCCACAAATTACAACAACCATTTAGAAGATAATCACACATTTATTTGGTAATAAAGAGGTGTAAAGCACTGTTTGGGTGGTTTTCCTCTTGGACTGGACATTGGTTTCCAATTGAAATATTCTTAATCTACATAAGTATCCATTTTGAGATTGTTGAAAATGTGTTCTTTTTTTTGCATTTTGAAAAATGGGAAAGAGAATGCGTTTCGAAAATTTTGACTTAATTATAACTGGGTTTTCTTTATATATTTTTAATTTGATTTTAAAAACGTGTTTTCGAAAATGGGAAAGAGACTGTTTTGAAAAATTGAAAATAGAAAACGGCTTGAAAATGATAAAGATGATAGGCCCTTAGTTCTTGTTTTTCCTGAAAATTTTCTTGGGGATCCTTTGCGGAACAATACAAATTAAGCTTTGATGCCAAATTAGTAGGGTTGTGTCTAAATTTTATTTTGGTCTAGAACTGAATTTTTGTTCTTCCAAAATTGAGTATTGTTGTCAACATTTTTATTATTTTACATTTTAGATTACTACCCTATTAAATTCTTGGAGGAAACTGGTAAGTTGTAATAGAGAAAATTCCCAAAAGGAGGCTAGAATTTAATCTTTAGTATATTTGTAGGAGAGAAGAATCAGGAAAGTCCTTTCAACCCAAAAACAGGTTGAGTTTTCGTGATCCTGCACAACAACAACCACTTCCTCTATTTCTTCCTCTACCTTTTGCAGGTGGAGATGTTGATAGGTTTTGGCCTACACCTCCTTTAAATGATTTTGTTTCTCAATTTGAGCATCTCCCTCCCTTCAAGAGACCAATGAATTTTGAAAACAAACCATCAAATTCAGTACCCTTCGCACAAATGAAATCCCAGGATGCATTCACTAAATCCTCAGAGAACAAAGGGACTAGCCATATATTCTACAAGACCCGTATTTGTGCAAAATTTACCAAAGGCATCAATGGGGAGCATTGCACATTCGCTCATGGCGTTGAAGATTTACGGAAACACCCTCCAAATTGGAAAAAACTTGTTCAAGGAAAGAAGAGAGGCATCGGGAATTTTTGTGATGACCAAAGAATGATACAAAGGATGAAATTTTGCAAGTAGCTTTACAGTGGAGATGAGTGTCTAATATGGAGATAAATGCAACTTTCTACATGGATGTCCAATGAAATTTTTGACTGACATGTCTGGGCTGGAGAGAGAGAGAGAGAGAGAGTGTGTGTGTGTTGCTGCAAATATTGGAACTACGTGGCCTGATTTGATAGAACGTCTACAGTTCCAATACTTTCCAAGCAAAGACATAATTTTGGAAAAAGAAACTATGAAGAACATGGGAGATCGGCCAATGCCCTTTTCGAGAAAGATGTGATCATTTTGCACCAGTGAGGTATATTTTGTCGCTCGTAGTACAATTTAAAACTTTCTTTTTTGGCTTTGCTCAATTCAATTAATGTTTTTGCTATGACCATATATATCTTGCTGATCTACCATGTTTAGCAACATCCTTTTATAGCATTAACAAGAAAAAGAAAGTTCACAATTAAAAGCAACAGATGACACACTTTGTCCTTTTTTGCTAACAATAAATTTTCACATTCCAGATAACAAATTCAAAATATCATTAGAATAATGATATTTGTTTTAAAATGACAATTTTATGCAGTTGTACTGCAATATGTGAATGAAAATGGAAGACGAGGAATATCAAAGAAATTCTGTTATCAAGATCCTATCGTTTCTATTTTGCCTAATTCAAATTCCTTCTTATAATCATTTCAATAAAACAGTTCCAACTTGAGCGTTGCTTTCAAATAGTAGCATGCTTATTCCCTACTGAAAATACTTTTCATTTTATGAAAACTTTCAATATATATGTGCCTT
>CAIGRP010002050.1:0-14962 GCA_903798385.1 Fraxinus cuspidata
GTGAACGTACTGGTATAATCAAATATTAATATTTCAATCTAGAAATCTAATTTAACAGTAAAAATTACCTCAAGTTTCTGAACAGCAGTGGCCTGAGAAATGATGCTCATGAAAGTGACTTGAACAGCTTAAAACACTATAAAATCAAGTCACTTGTTCAGGGATTAAAACTTTTTATTAAAAAAGTGACTTGATTTTATAGTGTTTTTAACTACTAAAATACTTTTCATTTGATTTTTCAAAAAACTCCTAATTTTATGGGTATTTTTGTAAGTTGACCAAGAATATTTACGTGCAAATAGTTCCCACCGGCACAACTCAGGCCAGACCAAAAATAACTATGTATACAGTAAAAATTTTATTAAAAAGGGGGCACCTACGTATTGAAAATGCACAACCCGCTATTTTTCCCAAGCCGTTCTGGTATACAACGTTGGCTTGGTCATTCTGAGTAGTGTCCGTCCAAACTTCACCCATCTGTCAACAGGTGTTCGATAGAATGGCAGGGAGGGATTTCACGTGTTGGAACACGATTCTGGGTTCATTTCTAGCTTCACCCAAATTGTTGACCTGTTATGATACAAATAGCATTTGCCAACACAAGCTCTCATCGAGCTTTTGTAAACAATTATAAAAAGATAATTTCAGCTTTCGACCAACCACAAGTTCAACTACAAAAAGTCGATAAGACAACAAGATAAATGGAAAATGAAAAACCTTGTAGTTCTTTTTGCCTTAATTTTCGAGTTAAATAGATCAACAAGATAATCATTATAGGGGGTTAGAAATTTCTTATGATATTGCCATTATGAACACTGAGAAATGCGATAAAGTTGATTCTTTCTTCAACCTATTTGGAAGAAAGTTTGATCATCCATTCCAATACCGTGTGTTCAATTTATTTATCTGCAAAGGCTGAATGACATCTTGCTTTTAGAATTACAAATCTTGGAGCCATGTATATTGGATGTTTGGACAAAATAGGAACCAAAAGTTACTCAAATTTATCTCAATCCGGGGAACTCAATCCAATGTCGATGCATATCAAAAAAGGAAATAGAAATACCACATGTACTATAGAGGCGAAGAGAAGCTGAACTGCATACCAGTCCTCCCTCGATTATGCTCGTGTTGTTTCAAATTGTAGCAGTAGTTAACCTGATAATCATGTCAAAATGTCAGGGATTTTCAACATAAACCAGGTTGAAACGAGTAGAGAAATGAAATAAAGATGAAGGGCTATGCTTCATGGTAGACCGTAAATTGGTTTCAATTCACATTTCATTCTTAAATGAAGGTACAGTTTCTGCTATTCTCTCTCTTCTTCAATCAGTATGGTATTGATTGAACATCGCAGTACTCTTAGCTGCTCCCCTTAGTCTATCAACTGGTTCTAAAATTACATGCAAATGGTTTGCAATTACTTTTACTTAGCTGCTGTTTGGTAGAAATTTTTTAAAAATAGATTTGTGAAAAGTAATTTTTTAATGCTTATTTAAACACCTATTATAAAAATTTGAACAAGAATGGAAGTCTAATTTGTAAAAAAAAAAAGCAAAATCGATCAAGTAACAAATAATAAATTAACAAAGTACTGACTGCATAACAAACACAGATCAGGAGGCATAAACCTTAAATGGCAGTCAAAGCATGAGCTTTTAGCCACCTTCAGGAGCATTTAAAAGAATTGCTTTTACTAGCCATTGTTCGGAAAACTTCTATTACCCATTTGGTCCACAAGACGCAACATTGCTAAGTGGTGACATTTTACTATTTTATATAGGAAATACATGTCCCAGTGTCATGCCTAACTTTGTGAACATTAAAAATGTCTCACAGCACAGGCATTTCAGAAGCATGGTAAACATATAAGACTACATTTAACTTTGAGAACATTAAAAATGTCTCACAGCACAGGTATTTCAGAAGCAAAGTAAACATATGAAACTACATTTAACAATCTCGATGTAATATTATTTCTGACCTTTTTTCAATTTAAAAAGCTTTAACTGGAGATAGTAGTACTCATTCACTTCAAGGAGCCTGGGCAGAATGCTTCATACGGGTGGTGTGAGACTAAGCCTTATTCAGTATGCACATCTCTTTCTACCACCAGAGTCAACTCCAGAAAATTGAAAATGGAATTTGTAAGGATCATAGGATAAAATAACTAACCTCCATACGGAATAACTTAGTTGGTACAATGATTCCAAATCCTGCTGAGCTTCTGAAAGAATCTTGGAATTTGGGGAAAGAGAACTCCTTGTGTGCATTTTCTGTCAATTTAGTCAAGCTTCCAGTGCAAGCAAAGGCATGAGCATGAATGCCAGCTTCCCTGAACACCCTCAAGGGTAGATCAAAAGAGAAGTCCGCAAAAGCAGTGACAGCAAGGTCTCCTCCAATAAAATCGATTCCAGAAGAATCAGAGCTTTCATCATTAAGGTTTTCCCTGGCATTTCGTCTAGGCTCAGCAGGGCCCAGTCCCCTTGCCTTGAAACCCAACAATGATGTTGGGCAACCCAAGGTGCAAACTGGAGAAGAATTACCTCCCATAAAGAACCTCTCAGACAACTGAGAAGGTGTATTCAAGAATCCACTCCCCCAAGGAAAAAAAACACCACTTGAGATTCCAAAGTTTAATGCAGCTCGATAAAATCCCAAGGGTATAGCATAACGAAGATCAAACTCCTGTTCAGGAAAGAACCGCTAGATTTCACATTGAGAATAATAGCATTGAGTAATGCTAGTTTCATTATGATGATGGAATATCGGCAATGTGACAACCCATTATCCTTCACATTTCTCTCTCTCTCTCTCTCTTCTCCCATTCTCTCTCACAAAAATTAAACTGAACTGTCAAATCCCATTATTCCATGTCACATCATCGATATTCCATCATCACAATGATAAATAGCATTATTCAATAACATTTGTTAGGCGACATATGGTAATAGAAGGCAGAGAAAATTATCAGTCTAGTCCAGGATATCCTCCAACATCACAGCCATACTGCCCAGCAGTTTATTCCATATGCTGCCCATAAAGATGATGAACGATATGTACATGATCAAGGTAAAAATTTTGTTTTGGAGAGACCTCTAATTGGTGAAAATATAAAGCGGATTGTGTTATAATAATAATAATACCAAGTAGACCACTCCACAACATGGGAAAAGAAATACTATGTTGAACTTATCCACCCAGTTTGTGCCTAGAATAGAATATAGTCACGGTGCAGATGAAGAGAATTCAAGTGAAAAGGCATGGGCATCTGCAGATCGTCTTAAAAGAGTGAAGCTGTGATAATGCTAGCAAGCAAATAACTTTGAAAGAACTAATAAAAAAATAAAAAAGACATACAGAGTGAAACATAATTAAAGCAAAAGTTTATCAAACCTGACAAATAAAATGTGAACTCCGAAAATCTGGAACAAGACCACCAATTTGAGTATTGGAAACAAAAGCATGTCCACGAGTTGGCCTCAGAGGTGAATTTCTTTGGTCAATTTTAAATGTATACTTCAAAGCTGAGAGCAAACCATGTCCAAGTTGCCTTCTCACTGTGTGGGAAGACATTTGCGATGGATCGGTTAAGGTACACCAAGAGAGATCGTATGACAAATTGTGGTTTCCACTAGAAACTAGGCCCAGTGACGTGCCAAATGCTCGCTCTTTATAAGAAGTAAACTTCAACCAATCTTGAGAAAGTAGATATATCCGAGCTGTCAAAGGTGTGGAGAATGCTCGGAGTTTTGGTACAGATAAACCAGCACTAACCTCTGATGCTTGACCCCAGCCATAAGCGACAGAAGTATCCCATAAATCCCCATAACCAAACAAATTTTTCAGCTTTACTGATCCTTCTAGAGACCAAGACCTAGCCTACAGAAGCACTTAAGGACATCAAAAAGAAAATAGAGACATCACACTAACTCTTCTTAAACAAAAGCATCCAAAACTGGAATAGAAAAGCATACAAAGTTACTTAGCAACAGGTATAAACACTTAACAGCAGAATTCAGTGTTTACTTTCGATTTTTTTATTTTTCAACATTTTCCAATCAGGATTTTCAAGTTCAATCGAGGGAACAACAGTTACAGCTTGGTTGATATACATGAGAAAGAACAAAAGAGTGGTTTTCAAATTCTAAACTGAAAGCGACAAAATGTGTGACAGAATTGACTCTTGACTGTTAGAATTTCCTTTCATATGTATTTTTTCTTTATTCGAAAATTACTTTCCTGACCAGCTGTATGATACATACATGGTATTTACATCTTTGCTGAAGCCAAAAGAGTCGTTCTTTAAATAGCAACAAAAGGGAACTCTGACATCAAAGACATTTTCTTGAACTGAAGGAGTCAACATGAATTGCTAATGAATACTTGCTTTTCATATGTCCATAGGAAAATCCCATCCATTTGTGTTCTTTTTAATCCCTTTGGAAAAAGAAAAAGAATAAGCTACCATAAATGTCCCCAGTTTTGAAAATTCTTAGATTACTACTGTCTGAAAGTAAAGGCCACATTCAACATTGCTTACAAATTTCAATTACTTTTACCTCTTGGTAATATTTCTTAATATGCACATATCAAGTGTGGCACCTAGTATATTTTCTATTATCTGTAGAAAGGGATAAAACAATTTATTTAAGTTAAATGCTATGTAACACCTATACCAAGTCATTACCTAGTTTTCTACTGATTTTATTTTTCTCCATTTTCATATCAATTCCATATTCTCATCCTCCCATAACTCGCTACACAAAAGCCTAATTCCAGGAATACTTACAACCAAACAATAACATACCACTTGATTTTCACAATTTTACACAGTCCATTGACAAATTCCAAGACCAAACAAATAAATTTTGTATGTTCACGTTCAACAATTAATTAAAGATAGCACAGACAATAAATTGGTACCTCGGGTTTAGAAAAAAGCCCGATATCTCCCGTTAGGGAGTTCGTAGACTCAGAAACGTCGACAATAACATTGGCCGTGCCGGGGAGTTCAGGTGGACCAGTGTCAAGGGTGATGCTAACGGAATCAAAAATATCAAGGCGCTGCAGCTTCGCGTTGGCATGCGCGGCAGCGCGTAGCAGCTGCTGGACGGTAGTGGCCTTCTTGAGATTCTCCAACTCGGACTCGATCAAGGAGATCTTGGTCTTCGTATTGCCCTTGATTATGACATCATGGACCCGGATGGGGACTCGCTCAGTGGATAATCGCTGGAAAAGGGCCTCCATTCTGGTCGGATCCATGTGCATTTGAGCCTCTGAAGTCATGCGCTCCGGCTCTTCTTCTTCGAAATCATCGGTTTCTTCTTCTTCTTCTTCGATATCCAGGATGTCATCTGGGTCGTCGGACTCAAAGGTGGGGATATTGGGTACTGGGTTTCCAGGTTGGCCCAAATGGCGGTCGGAGTCTGGTGGGGCTGGCATGGAGGGAGTAATTGTTTCTATAATCTACCCTGAGAAAGAGAGGTGATTGGCGTGCTGCAGCGATCGGCGGTGGAAGAGCGGGAGTGGAGTACACTGAGTACAGGAAACGGCAACTTAAAAGTCGAGAAAATTGGGGAGAAAAAAGTGATTTTGGAAATTTGAGTTCCGGCTAAAAATAGATTGATGCAGTCAAAAGATAAAAGGAAATTATTTGAATTTATTTGTAATATTATTTTATTGATGAATGTATAATCGAAAATGATAAAAAAAATGTATTTTAAAAATATTGTAGGTTAAACAAAGGAAGACTGTGTTTGATGGTCATTATCTTAAAAAATGATATTTTAAATAGTGAGTTTTCAAATAACGAATGATTAAAATGTAAGAAAATTTTTAAATTTATGATTAAAAATAAGTATAAAAATTAAAGAGTTCTATTTTAAAACGAAAACACAGGGCCAGAAGATTTTGCAAAGCCTTAAAAATATTGAGGCTATATTTTCGTCCTATTTTTATTTATTTTTCTAATAAAAATAGTTTTTTAATAATTTTTAAAGAATGCGATTAAAAACTCAAAATAATTTGAAATGAAATTTCTTACTATACTGCTTAAATTCAAAAGACATATTATCAAATAACCCAAAATCAGGAATCCTTCATATACTAAATTCATCAAAACACAATAAAATGTAAACCTTGCTTTTTTTTCAAATTCTTCTTCATATATTAATAAATCTTTATGTATTTGCTCTAATAGTTTCTCTTTCATCATTATTTCGATTTTAGTTGAAAATGATATTTTATAAAAACATAAATTCTGGATAATAGAAAAGATCAAAAAGAATTTAATGAAAATAAATATTAGTGAATGGATTCAGAGTGATATAAATTTATTTAATTTTATGTCTCTTTAAATATATTTATACAAGGTTTAAAATATAATATAATAATTTTTTAAAAAGTCAGCGTCCTTATTTATTAACTAAGAATAAATATATATATCGCATCAAGTGGGAATCATTTTTTCGGAGTATAGTCATACTACAATTTAATTACTTCAATAATATCTTAATTTTCGTTTTTTAATATACATTTAATTTACAAACTGTAATAAATATTATAATTAATTCTCAATTGATTAACATTAACATTCATTTATTAATATTAATTAAAACATCGCATTCACATTCACGTCAATATCATTGTTATTAATTTTCAATTAATTAGCATTCACGTTCATTTAATTAATATTAATTACAATTTCACATTTAAAAATGCAATTCATTATTCTTGTCAATATATGCTAATTAGCATTCCATTTGACCTAATTGAAAATTAAATTATATTCATTTAATATAAATGATTTAATATTCATTGTCATGTATATATTCTTTGATATTAATTCTAAATAATTAACATTCACGTTAATTAGTATTTAATGTATCGTATTTGCCATTATCTTCATTTATATATTTAGTTGTAATTCTAATACTCACATTCAAGTATACATTTCATTATTTACGTGGATGTATAATAATTAACATTTATTCTTAGTGCCTTGCATTTCTCTCAAATTTAGATCAAAACGGTAAATTGAGAGTTAAATATTATTTTCACGCACTTATAAAATATTTTAAAATAACATGCAACACACTTTCAACTATGACTAGTTTAAAATATCAAATTAACTTATGAATTAAGATATCTAAATAATTCTTAATTAACTCTTTATTATCACCAACCAATTATAGATAGGTTTCTTCGCTACTTAAAAATAAATAAATGAAGAAAGAAAAATACATTCATTGGTCCACAACTATTTTGTCTTCACTTATAACAAAACTTTCTCATATATCTTTTCTTACATCTATTCCCTCTTCATACTATAGTTTTCCTTACCATCATTCTCCATCTTCATCGTCATCATTTAGTGGTAGCTTTCTCTTATGACATGTTTTTGTTAGAAGTTGGTTTAGAGTATAAAATTATGTATGTGAAAGTAACTTTTGTGTCAATTTCGACCAAGTATTCGGATTTAATCTGATAGTCAAATTATGAATATAAATAGACTAATTTGTTCTACTCGTCGAATAGATCATCATGGTATATTTGGAATCTCAAACCAATTTTGGATGAATGAGAAATAGCAGTCCAAATTGGATTGGAAAGAGGATACAAGAGCTGGAATATAACTATCTCTATTGCTCGCCTGTAGCTCGAGCGAGAGGCCAGCGACAGACTAGCGAGAGAAGCTCTGATGAAAATGTGTTATCGTCACTCGAGCGAGAGTCTAGTGACAGGCTAGCGACAGTTAATGCTGCGACCTTTGGTAAAAGTTGTTGAGTTTGAGGCGCAACTCTCTCACAACCTTTCATATTCTATATAAATGACCATGTCAACATCCATTATGTATCCACTATCTTACTTGCATTGAACATTTCATAAATCTATTGCAAAATCATTTCCAAAAATCACTCAAAAGCCATTTTCTTCTTGTAAAGAGAAACTACATCGAAAGTTCGTTGTAACTTATGGTTTGAAGTGCTTCTACCACTAGTTAAATCCGTTGTATCTTGGGAGACAAGTGTCGTAAATCATGAGCACCATTGTGAGGCAATTTTGTCTTAAGGAAATAGTATAGTTCACTTACCTCAAATTATTCTTCTTTCCTTCTTGGTTTTATTTTATTATTTTTTATTTTCGTCTGTAGTTTACATACTACATTTTTAACCCATATTTATAGTGTTTAATCACGCTCTTGCAGTTTAAACTTTGTTCTTGTTGATTTTATAATTTAACAACCCTTTTACTTTACATACATAAAGCCCTCTCCAACAATCTTAAGACATAATTTGACTATTTGTGGTTTTTTTGTGGAACAAGATTACGTTCATCTTTGGAATAGGCATAACGTGTTATTCCCTTCTTTGTTGCTGCGTTAAACTTCTATTTGTATAACAGAAATTACTATCATTGAGGCTACTTGGAGTTAAAATAGTTCAAACAATGTGGTTCCATCAATGGCTATACCACTTCAAAATACAGGACAATTCGAACTACAAGCCAGACCTCAATTGGAGAAACCCCATTCTCAATTGCCTACGATGCAAAAGCAATGAGCCTAATGGAAGTTGGGTTACCTTCTCCCCCATTGATTGCATTTCAACGAAATATCGAACAAATAGTTGAAAAGATGTGAGCTTGATTTTTTTCGATGAACTGAGGGATGAATCCCAAGTAAAAATAGCTATATATCAAAGGAATGTGACTCGTTACTACAATGCGAGAGTAAAAAAAAGGACCTTTCGGATAAACGACCTAGTACTTCGGAGAGTTTTCCTATCTTTCAAGGAACCAAGGTAGGCATGTTAGGTCCAAACTGGGAAGGAACTAACGCATCAAAGAAGAGCTACAACCTTACACTTATTAGATAAAAGACCTGGATAGAAAAATGCAATCTTGCCCATGGAATAGAGATCATCTTAGAATATACTACCAGTGAATGGTTTACGCCTAAAGGAACTTTCTCAGCCTTTGTAAATATTTTGAAATGATCTAATAAAAGTATGTTTCGTCTAATACATCGAAAGCACAAGCCTTTGATAAAGAAGCTGAACATAGTTGGAGAAGTCCCTACGTGGATGAACCATCCACCATGTAGGGAAGCGTAGGTGCCTCGGAGACGAGGATCGGATCCAAAAAGGGACTACCTCATTGGTTCTCCGAGGCGTACATCGCAAGACTCCCATTTCAAAACTGAATGTCATGGGAGAAGCTCCTACATGGGTGAACTATCTACCATGTAGGAAAGTGTGCCCACCTCGAAGATGAGGATAAAATCCCAAAAGGGATTACCTCATTGGTTCTTCGAGGTATATAACACAAGTCTCCCATGACGAAGTTGAACGTCATGGAAGAAGCCCCTACATAGGTAAATCATCCACCATGTAGACAAGCATTGGCACTTCGAAGGCAAGGATTAGATCCCCAAAGGAATTATCTCATTGGTCTCTGAGGCGTACAGCACAAGCCTTCCATGACAAAGCTGAACGTAATGGGAGAAACCCCTACATGGGTGAACCATCCACCATTTAGGGGGAAGTTTAGGTGCCTCGGAGATGAGGATTGAATCCCAAAAGGGATTATCTCATTGGTCTTCCAGGCTTACACTAGAAGCCTCTCATGATGAAGTTGAACATCATAGAAGAAGCTCATATGTGGATGAACCATCCACCATATAGGAAAGTGTGGGCACCTAAAAAATGAGGATCGAATCTCAAAAGAGATCACCTCATTGGTTCTCCGAGGCGTATATCACTAGCCTCCCATGACGAAACTGAACGTCATGAGAGAAGTCCCTATATAGGTGAACCATCCACCATGTAGGGATGGACGCATCAGCGACGAGGATCGAATTCCAAAAGGGGTTACCTTATTGGTTCTCTGAGGCATACAACACAAACCTGACAAGGCTGAATGTCATGGGAGAAGCCCCTACGTGGATTAACCATCCATCACAAAAGGAATCGTAGGTGCCTCGGAGATGAAGATCGTATCCCAAAAGGGATTACCTTATGGGTTCTCCGAAATGTACAAAATAAGCTCACATAACGAAGTTGAACGTCATGGGAGATGCCCATACGTGAATGAACCACCTACCATATAAAGAAGCGTGGACACCTCGAAGACAAGGATCGAATTCCAAAAAAGATTACCTCATTGTTTCTCTGAAGCATGCATCAGAAGCCTCCCATAACGAAGTTGAACGTCATGGAAAAAGCCCCTATATAGATGAACCATCTACCATGTAGGAAAATGTAGGCACCTCGAAGATGAGGATCAGATCCTAAAATGGATTACCTTATTAGTTATTCGAAGCGTACAACACAAGCCTTCTATAATGAAGCTGAACATCTTGGAGAAGCCCCTATGTGGATGAACCGTCTATCATGTAAAGAAGCGTGGGTGCCTTGGAGATAAGAATATGATACCTAAATGGATTACCTTATTAGTTCTTCGAGTATACAACACAAGCCTCACATGACGAAGCTGAACGTCATAAAAGAAACCCTTACATGGGTAAACAATCCACCATGTAGGAAAATGTGGGCGCCTTGGAGATGAGGATCGGATCCCAAAATGGATTATTTTATTAGTTTTTCGGGGAGTACATCACAAGCCTCCCATGCAGAAGCTAAACATCATGGAAGAAAAAATAATATTAATGCTGAATGTATTTGAAGAGTAGTCTGTTTCAAATTATTGAAGGATAATTCGTCTTTGGAGGTCATTATATTTATTTCAGTTCAACTTGCGAGTTATATTGTTTAAGTTATGTACCTTATGGAGGTCTTAATTCTTGCAAGTCATATTGTTTAAAGTTATGCACCTTAGGGAGGTTAAGATGAATTATATTTGATATGAACATTACTTAATTCCCAAATCAAAAACAAGAAGTTAAAAAAATATATGTACTTCATTAATAAAGGAATTTGTATAGATGAGGGCCCTAGTCATTACATAGAAAACAAAATAAAAAATCATATACTATGTTGGAGGTGACAGGGAGTTTGATGCCTCCATAGCAGGCGCTTCAGCAGCTAGAGCTTCTTGGCCTGAAGTTTCGTCCTCAAGAACACCCTCTTGGTCCACTTCTACTTTTTCCAGGGTCAAAGGTACCTCCTCCAAAAACTCTGCTCTCAGTTCAGAAGCATTGAGTTCTGGGTAAAGCTCTCCTACCCTGTCTACTACTTCGACATATGCAAATCTCTTCACCCTTCCAGAAACCTCACATACTTTGCAGGAGTGCCAATGGTGCCTTCTTTACGGCCTCGAAGGTCTGCACTACCTCCTTCGTAGCCTCTTCACTGGCCTCTTTCACCTTTTGAGCATTTACATCATTGAATGAAGCCTGCATCAACTTTGGAGAAGGAGGTATGGTCTGCTTGGAAGCTGGGATAATGGTTGTGCCAAACTTCCCAGAAACTGAGCCGGTGCTACGGGACAATTTCCTCTTCTTCTGAGGCTCCTCTATTTTTCTTTTGTCGTTGTCGACCCTCTGGGGCCCTTTATCCATTCTCTTCTCAGCATATTCCTTACTGAGACATTCTAATTTATCCCTAGTATACTTAGCATCTCTGGGGGAGGGCTTCAGAGCCCTGGAGCTTATTCTGGAAGTGGCTTTCAAGATTGAAGCCATGTCAAGGGTGGGATACTTTTTCCTCCCAAAATCATCTGCAAACAGTAAAGATAATGTTAAAATCTATACTAAATACTGTGTACTTACACAGGGCTTCGACGTTTATCCTTTCAAAGCCATTAATCCGAATTCTAGAAAGAACCTGCTTCGGTCAATTAGGTGATCGAAGTGGCGCGACTTTGGAGGACGTCTGTAAATATCTTTGATGACATCCCACTCGGCCTGGGAGAGTTCGAAGAGAATCCTTGAAACTGCAAACTAAGGAGCGTCAGGCAAAATTATAAGCAAGTGACAAGTCTTAAAAAGAAAAACTCACGAGCGTCGGAGTACTGGGTCAGTATAGTGCAAGGTAAGGCCTTATCTATCTCAACCATCTGCCGTCTTTGCCTTACCCAAAATCGTGATTCCTTTCATCCTTTGATGGAAGATGACAGACCTACTACGAAATGTGTATGGGCCCCTCAAGGGGTCATATAGTACCACCGCTTAGACTCTCATTTCCCAAGTACCCGAGGTTGGAAAAGTGTTTAGGAGACATGAAGGGGCATATTCCCGCCAAGCATTGTCTCCTTCTAAAGGAAGTAAGCCTCAACTAACTTGCTCCACCCATTTGGCAATAGTTAGGTTGGAGCTAACATATAATACATCAACGCCATCCTAAAAAATGGGTGCAGAGATAGACGCATACCCAACCTAAACAAAAACTCGCTAACTACCACACATCCCGATAGTAGTCATGTTCTTGGGCTTCGAGCTCTAAGAGTTTTATGGAATCTGGGATTTTATATTTTTCTCTAAATTCAACCAATTTTGTAGAGGTCATTGCAAAATGGGTTCTTGCAGCTCCCTGCCTCATAATCAATGGGATTCTCACTCATAGACCAAAAACTCCATCCGACCCCCCAGATATAGCTGCTTCCCAACCTTGTCAATGGTTACCCTCCTACTATTAGCAATCGAACCAGAAGACATTGAACTTAAAAGAAGATGGAATGAATAGAGGATGAAAAAAACAGAGAAATTACCTAAATAAAGAGAAGCTCTAAGAACGTGGTGTCACATGAGAGCAGAAACAACTGGAAAGTTTTTAAATGCTGGAGAGTTTTAAAGAATTTTGCAAAGGTGAAAAACTAAAACAATGGTAGGTTTTGGTTTTTATACGAAGAGGAGACGAAACACAGCCATTAGATCAAGATCCATTCCATTTGAAGCGTCCATTTTTAACATTGTCTGAGGCGTTAATTCAAATAGTTTTTGTTACTAATGCCTCAGATTGATGCGTGTTTCTCATGCACGAGCCTCAGTGTGTCGATCTCAAAGTGTTGCGGCGTGGCCATCATTGCACATTCAATATATAATGGTTGTACGTGTATTAGAAGTCGAAAAGCTTCATTTATGCTTTCTTACTAACGTACAAAAAATAAAATAATTGGGACTATTATCGAAAGCATGTTCTATTTCAATTAATATAAGGAGCATCAGCAGTTCAACGCTCCCTGCTAAGCTCATCAAACCAATTTCAGCTATTTTCAAAATAAGAGTCTCAACAGTTCAACACTTCCCTACTTTGGCTCATCAAACAAATTTCAGCTATTTTCAAAACAATGAGCTTATACACTTCCCTACTTTGAATCATGAAACAAATTTCAACTATTTTCAAAATAAGGAGCTTCAGCAGTTCAACACTACATAAGGATAAGACGACATACAAGAATCACTTTCAACTTCAAACTTCAACTATGATATCAATATCTATACTTTGACTATTTTTTTGTCAAAAAAACCTAACCATGACAAGTAGATCCACCCCAAAGAAATTCCACTCAAGATAGAAGCCCACATATGATATGAATAACCATACATGGACTTGGGGACTATTGTTATGTTTCGCCACATACACTCCCATGTGGCTCAGTAGACCCACCGAGGTCCCTTTTGCCAAAGCCATGTGGCATTCTATGTGGAGCGCATGGGACCTACTAGAGTCCACTAAATCGAAAAAACCGAAGCGATTTCATGGAATGGACCTGCCAAAGCCCCTTTTTACCTAAGGGTAGAGCTCAATGAAGTAAAATACGAAGCTCAATTAAAATTGGGACGATCCACATTTAAGATCTTGAATTTATGAAATCTTTTTGGATTGATTGATTGGACTTTTGTAATGAGTAAAAACGTCAAAGTCTTTTTAGCATAGGTTATAGGGTGGCTACCCCCTTTTTGGAGATATTTAATACGCCACAGGCTAGTAGAATTTAAAATTGATATCTATGATAAGATGCCTCAGTTAAGGCGATGAGGTCACGTGTCCCTATCCTATGGACGCTATTTCACATGTAACATTATAAATATCCCCCTTTGTGTCATTTTGGGGAGATGCAAATATATCAACTGCAAGCCATATATTCTTACCTTTTAATTAATCTTTGGTTCCTAATGTTTGATGTATAATCTTGATCTTGAGCTTGACTCTTAATCGATCGTTCATTATCATATAATATATCTCATATTTTTTGTCGAAGTCCGAATATATTTGTCTCATATTATAAAGTTTCTCTCACGTTTAAATTCGATATATTATCAATTGTCAATTAGTTCGCATGTGTTGGAATTAGCTTGAGAGAACACGAATTGATCCGGTATCTGTTGCCCACGTCAACGGTGCAAAAAATGAGGTCAACAGTATCTACTGCTAGTATCAAAATACAGACTCTCAGTTGAAACCACAGGTACTAGATGATTAAAATATCTCATGCTACTTTATACAAAGTAGGGTATTTGATTGCATTCACCTTCAACTACATCAATGTCAAAATCAGTTCAATTCGGCAACACAAGTTTGTGCAAGAAAAAATCAGGCTCTGTTTTGACATTATCAATACTGGTGGTGTTACATACAAACAAATCAAACATGAATATTCAATTTGTGATGATGAAGCTGAGGATTGGTAAACATTCCCACCATGTGTGTTGTGTTTGTATTCCTGTACCAACTTGTGACAATTTTGTCAAACATTTTTAATTAAGAAACACGAAATTCCAACCGAGTTTGGTGCCCATTATTTCAAAAAAATAAATAAATAAAAAGAGTTTTAAATAGTATTTTTAGGAGAATGTATAGTTAAAAGTAGGAAAAAATTTGGGTTTATGTGCAAAATATATTATTATATGAACGTGTGATTGAAAATAATCATATAACAAAAAAGAAGTTTTAAAACCGAACAGGTGCTAAAACTCAACTTTACTTTAAATCTAGGATCCATTAGTGTTGCTACTTCCAACATCACAAGAATCCAACTCCAATATTTTTTAAACTTTTCT
>CAIGRP010002057.1:0-39513 GCA_903798385.1 Fraxinus cuspidata
TTGAAGTCAAATCCCATAATTGGACAAGATGACTTTACTATTTATAGCATTTTATGACATCGGATATTTTCCTGGAGACACTGAACTCATTTTTATAGTTTGAGGGCTAAACTGCAAAGGAATGACAATTAAGGGACGGAATAAATATGATGATGCAAGATTTAAATTATACCTTCCACATCCCCAAAATGAAAATGCACCATTCTCCCAACCTATTATCTCAATAACAAGTTTGCAAGTTCGTCCCTAAACAGTAAATTATTGTTGCAAACATGCATAAAAATACAATTCACTTTCCTAGACACCACCTAAGTTGAAAAGAATTATCGACTTTATAAAATTGTACATGCGAGAATCACAAGACAATTTAATAGATGTTCGGAAAACCTGAAAGAAAACTTGTACAATAGTCTTAACTTGTCATCCTAGTACAAATTCATCCTTCAACTTCAAATTGGTCTTTAACCTTCTATTAATGTTGCACAATCAATGTCAAATAACGCATTGTCTAAATCTGTGTAATTGTCACTTAGCCCCCTAATAAAAACTTGGCTCACCATTCTGTTTCAATAGAGGTACGACTCCTCAACCCGCCTGTACTTGTCACTCACTTCAAATTTTTGAAAAACTCAAATTTAAAAGAAAATTTAGTTTAAAAAGGTTTCACGTGCAATATCAAAATGATGAGTTAAACAATGCCAATCATCGACTTATCGTGCAGCTATAACTAAATGATTGGCACTCACTAGTTTCTTTTTAAAGGTTAAGACCAAATTGTTATCATAATGAATATCCCAACTCCCCCTTTAAATAAAATATAAACTTGGTCGAATGACAACGTGTAAGGTGAGAGAGGCCATTGTTAAAGCCTTAAAAGGGAATAAGCTGTTTGTATAGAGAAAGTGTGCAAACAGATTTACAATTACCGATAACATTTGTATGATTTTTTTTTTTTTTAAGCGAATCACCTAACGAGAAATTGTCACATGGACACTGTAATGGAATGTGTCTCACCTAATCCTAGGTAGCATCACCCGGTCTTCTCCTCCTCTTATGCCATTTTATACTCGAGCATAATCCCATATAAATGGACCCAAAATTCAAAGAAAAACAAAATAATAATAATAATAATAAAGAATTTAATTATTCAGCAGTGATGAATTGAATGAAAAATACGAATACCCACAAATGGCATTATGCCCATCTTTCATTGCCACGTGCTCTTCGATCCCTATTTACACATGACGTCTCCTTCCCTTCCGTTCATCTCCCCTACGTAACTTTTCTTTTTAGATCCCTTGAGAAAATCGCAAAGCTCACACCTTTTGCAGATATACACACATAACCAAGAAAATAGAAAACGTATATACAGACATATGCATATGCATACACGTACACATTCATATATAAACATGGGTAAGGAATCATTCACTTTTTTGGGGTTTCTTTGAATATGGTGGTAGCTTTATCAGATGGCTGTCTTAAAGAGAGAGAGAGAGAGAGAGAATATATAAAGAAAATCTGATTAGATGTGTTTTGGGTTCTCTTCTCATAGATTTCTGAAATTGGTTCTGCTATTCAAAGGTATTCACTTTCCCTTTCATTGAAGGCTGTGATAAAAACCCCTTATTCCAAGATTTTATTTTTCCGGTGAGAAAAAGCTGAAATCCCTTGTCTGTAAACAGGAAATAAGACTGTGTTTATGGATACAGATATATAGATTGAAATATATGTTTTATTCATGTAGAGGTGGTGGGATATAGAGAATTTTGGGGTAAAGAATGTTGGCATTGGTGGGGGGAGGAGGAGGAGGAGCTGCTAATAAAATGGAGAAGGAATTTGATTCAAAGCTGAGTATTCAGAATAATGGTCCATCTTCAGACAATAGCAATAACCCTCAGAGATCTAAGAGCTTTGCATTTAGAGCACCACAGGAGAATTTCAGCATACAAGATTTTGATTTAGGCAAGATTTATGGTGTTGGTTCTTATTCCAAGGTTCAATCTTATTCTTTGTATATCTTGTATCCTCTATGTATTCGTTTATAATGATTTCTATCATGGATTCCTGTTTCTTTTCTTGATTTTTATTCATAGTAGACTGATAAGGTGGATCGATATATCCCAAAATTGAATATCTATATTCACTTTTATACCCCCTTCCTTCTATTTTTAAACTTTGTATTGGTTGCATGGGATCTGCTGGTTGTCAATTTCTTTTTTCCTTAAACTTGGATGAGATGTAAAAATGAAAGCAGCATAGATTTGTGGTGTTCAACTGAATTTGAAGATTTTATGTTTTTCAATTCAACAAATTTCTTCACCTTCTCACAAATTTGACCTGTAACCATAAATGCTGAACTTTTTTGCAAAACCCTGTGTTGGATGGTTGGGAATGTCATGTTGCAAAGCACTTTTGACTCCACGGTAGCTTAACCAAAGGGAAAATCTTTTTTTGAAGGTTAGATATCTTTGCAATATTGTTTCATTATTATCTAAAGTAAGAAGAGGTGGTGAAAGAAAATGTAGTTCCATAAAAGCGGAGTCCCGAGGAAAAGATTCTAAAGTACGAGTTTCATTTTCAACGGTGAAGTGTGTAAATTTACAGAAACAGTCTAATGTGGGAATTGGTCGTTTGGAGGCAAAATAGTGGACTAGAATAATAACAGCAGTGCAATGTACGAGAATCAGTGGCGAATTCTCTTGACAGATCCTCTTCTGTCATTATCTCCTAAAATTTTGTATCTTGTGTATTATGAAGGAAAAAAATAAAGATTTTGTTGTGCAAAAATACTTTTTGTATGTGTAGCTATTCTTCATAGCATGATGTTGAACTTCATTTTCATACAATGAGCATCAGGATAGAACTTAGGCGATGATTTTTGATGATTTTTGTAAGAAATGGGTGGCAAATAATGTTATGTGAACAATGATTCTTAATTTTTTATTTTTTGGTAAGATGGTTCTCAAAATTAAAGTAATTGTGCGCTCAATAGGTCAACTTTATGGATGCAGTATTGCACCTAAAAGATCAAGTGATGCATAATTTCTTTCCGGCTGCAAATATTATTTGCTTACGCTTTGTAGCTTTGACCCTTAGGAAAAGTCCCTTTATTATTCCTCTCTTTTTCATTTACTTTGCCCGACCTCTTTTGGCTTCTTTGTTGATTGTTGAGCACAGAACTCCATGAGTTATGTTAAGATTTTGACAGGTGATCCTTAACGGGTATTGTTGACAATAGTTTGCTTGTAAATGTTTATGGTCCTGATAATTGTTTTCTTGTCACTTTGCATTTTTGTTAAAACTCTCTATTATCTGCTTATGATTTTGCCAGGTTTTCAGAGCCAAGAAGAAAGACACAGGAACTGTCTATGCCATGAAGATTATGGATAAGAAGTTCATCACTAAGGAAAATAAAACTGCTTATGTGAAATTGGAGCGCATTGTATTAGACCAGTTAGATCATCTTGGTGTAGTGCGATTATATTTTACGTTTCAAGATACTTTCTCTCACTGTGAGTGTTCTCATCACATTAATAGATGTTCTATTGTTATGTTGGGTGACTTTGATGAATGTAAATGTGATGCAATGGTTCTGCATTTTATTTTATTATGAAGACATGGCGCTTGAA
Organism: Fraxinus cuspidata; assembly: GCA_903798385.1. Lineage (NCBI taxonomy): Eukaryota > Viridiplantae > Streptophyta > Magnoliopsida > Lamiales > Oleaceae > Fraxinus > Fraxinus cuspidata. The sequence continues at coordinate 3,633 of CAIGRP010002057.1, forward strand.
TCCTGTGAAGGCGGAGAACTTTTTGATCAAATAACAAGGGTAAGTAGAATGTGAAAGCATGTATGTTTCTATGGCGCTAATATGTGAAAACTTTAAGAAAATGAGTGCATCAAAAGTTGTTCTAAAATTGACTTTTGACAATTTGGTCAGTGTTGTTAGATTTAGGGAGAGAAGTGAAGTGGAAAATTGAAAGTGGATTTCCAATTTTTTATTTTTTTGGTGAGAAGCAATTAGGATGAAATCTAGGAGTGAAAAATTAAAATTCCATGTATTCTTATACGACTCAGCTCAGAATAAGGTGGGCCCAAAAGGAAAAAGAATTCTCTCTTTCATTTCATAATGTACCAAACATCCCCCATTCCCTAAAAGTTATCTAATTGCCCTTTGTTTTCCTTCCTTCCAATCGAAACTTATTGTAAGACTCTTGTGAAAGCTGCATTATTTCCTTGGATAGCGAGTCACTGTCCATGCAATGTAGCCTTTCTTTAATACATAGTAGGCTTTATGTTCCGATCAAATCACGTTTCTTGTAAAAGTATAATTAGGTTTTAAATCCGTCATTACTTTTGTTAGCTATCGTAAAAAGGATAATATGTGCATCACTCTCGACCAAACCTTTGTACTATGTATGTGATCTTGTTGATTTATGTGGGTGCAGAAAGGCCGTTTCTCTGAGGATGAGGCTCGTTTTTATGCAGCTGAAGTTGTGGATGCTCTTGAATATATACATAGTATGGGATTGATACATCGAGATATTAAGGTAGGTTGCTACATAAAAAAAATTCTATTTCCATTTTACAAATGCTAATAGTTTCTTGAATGGCAGCCGGAGAACCTGCTACTTACTACAGATGGACATATAAAAATTGCTGACTTTGGTAGCGCAAAGCCTATGCAAGACAGTCAGATAACAGTCCTTCCAAATGCAGCATCAGGTGAGTCTTTTCTTACTGCATTGTTTCTTCCAGGAAATTGAAGTCACTATCCAATGAACTTGAGAATAAAGAATAATTTGTCATCATTTATCCTCAGATGACAAGGCATGTACCTTTGTGGGGACAGCCGCTTATGTACCTCCAGAAGTATTAAATTCTTCTCCTGCTACTTTCGGGTAATGAATTAGTACTTCGTTGTCTTTTGATTTAATAGTTTGTGGAAAGCTAGTTCAACTTAATCAATTATATCTAAAAATATTCTGAATGATCATGAGAGAGTTGATATCTAATGAAATGGTTCAATTTCGTTCATAATCATGTGTTGTTCCAATAAGACAACTTAGTTACACCCCTAAAATGTGTTCATCCAGGAATGACCTCTGGGCACTAGGATGCACACTGTACCAAATGCTTTCGGGGACTTCTCCCTTTAAAGATGCTAGCGAATGGCTTATTTTTCAAAGAATTATTGCTAGAGATATCAGATTTCCAAATTACTTTTCAGCCGAAGCACGAGATCTCATCGATCGTTTATTGGTAAGCCACAAAATTCTTTCTATTCGTTTTTATGTATTTTGGCTTACTAATTATTGCTGATGTTAATTTTATCGAAAAAACTAGAAAAAATTAGGAAAGAATCATGAGAAGAACGAAGGACAAGGATCCCAACATTATTGTGTCTTGTCTGTATAGGATTTTAGTGTTTTCTGCTGATCTGATTATTTGAAATAGTTACATCAAAATGAAGGACGTGCCTTGAAAAGATGCAGCATTTTATTGTGACTTTGCATGTCTATGGGAATATATGTTTGCCAAAACATTCAAATTCTGTGCTGTCAGATTTTTTTTGTATTTTTTATTTTTTTCATATAACTGACCACTGAAACTGTTTTTCATTTTTTAAATCTAACTATGGCTCTTATGCAATGTTGATGTAGGACATGGATCCCAGCAGGCGACCAGGTGCAGGACCTGATGGTTATGCATCGCTAAAAAACCATCCTTTCTTCAGGGGCATTGATTGGAATAAATTGAGGGAGCAACCCCCACCAAAACTTGCGATGGAGCCTAAAGTGTGCATTTTTTTTTTTCAGTCTTTTGATTGTTTAAAATACTAAGAACATATAAGATGCAAACTTTTTATATTGACTGGTAGTCTGTTAATATTTTCCGAAATGGGTAGCAACTCCTTTGTGCCCCCAGTGGATTATCCCTCTCTTTCTCTTGATTTGTGATTCGGTTTTTCATTTAAAAAAAAGTAATAATTTCTCTACATTTGATTATTGTCTTGATTCTTTTAGTCCCAGTCTAATGTGGTGGGTAAGGACCAAGATTCATCGTGGAATCCTGCACATATTGGAGATGGTTCAGCAAAAACAACCGACGGAAATGGTGGTGCAACATCAACCTCCGAAACTGGTAGCATAACTAGGCTTGCTTCAATTGATTCATTTGACTCAAAATGGTAAGGACTGGTACTTATCTTTTCAGAAAAGATCTAGTTCTTGGGATTTAGGTACCCTCGTTATGAATCCTTTCATATTTGATCATTTTTCTTCTTGATAAAAGAAGTATTTCACATATAAACATATATTTTTTTGGTTTTATAATTGCTTTTAAACACAACTGTACATTATATAAAATCATATATTAATACACTAACATAGAAGTGGAGTTTCTAGGGGATGTTTATATGGATTTGAGGTGTCATGCTTGTGTGGAGTTACAAGTTGCTTACTGGGCATGGACTAATTTGTCTTTCGAATAGTTGGCCGTGTTGATCCAGTAACTGACCTATTTTAATCCGTTAAATGGGGATATTTAAGTCATTTCATGGAAGTATAGGCATAATATGAATTGTCGACCCGAGAATTGACTTATTTACTAATTAAAAGGTTACATAGTTTATGTCAACACAAAATAGATAAAGAGAAATGTGTTAGTGGGCCATATGGCCATATGGTGTTGACCTGTTTATGGTCATGTTCATGTTCATGTCTAGGAACTTTAATCCCGTGATCTATGTTCTGGACCACATTTATGCACGACGAGAACCAAAAAATCACCACTTTTACATTTCTTTATATATTTGTAAATTACTAGTTTACCAGTAAGAGAATCTTGATGAAATAACTTGTATGAAGAATTCATTCTGAATCTTGATATATTATTGCTTAGTTGGTTAAGAATCTGATGCAGGACTTGTTCTAGAATTGGCATTTTGCCAGAACTTACAATACATACTTCAGTTTGTTAGTGTTTCATATTGGAGAATAGAAGAAACTGTTGCTGTCTACATCTCAGATGGAGTCTCCGTAGGCGTCAAATGATTTCCTTTATTTTAACTTTCCTTCTGAACTATAAACAGGCAACAATTCCTGGAGCCCGGTGAATCCCTCCTTATGATCTCCATGGTCAAGAAACTAGAGAAACTAACAAACAAGAAAGTACAACTTATCCTGACCAATAACCGAAGTTGATTTACCTAGATGCCGCAAAACTGGTGGTTAAAGGGAACATAATATGGTCTGACAATCCGAATGAATTGAGCATTCAAGTCACAAGCCCTTCACATTTCAAGATTTGCACTGTAAGGTTATGCTTCCTCTTATATGTATGTATTATCTTCTGCTATCATTCCGATACTTCTATTTTCATCCTAAGATTGACAAGTAAATTAAACTTTGTATCATATCTTCCAAGATTATCAGGGGCAGCACGTTTATCTCAATTTGTTTCTACCCTCCATAAAGTCAGGTCCGAATTCTGAACCAATGAAGAAGAAAATAACAAATAGACCTTCAGGGAAGTTAATAGCTGTTGCTATATAAAATGGATCTCTCCTATAGAAAGAAGCCAGCAAAGAGTATACAAAATTTTGAGCCTCTTGATATTACAATCATGCCTAATTCTATACATTTATGCAAGTCCCGAAAAATAATCCAGAATTAGAATTTCTAAGTGACAGAATATGCCTTCTCTTGCATCGTTGAAATGGAATGACACAAGTATTCACGTCCGAATATTGGGAATACCATAGTTTGTAGTTATATTTGAAGCATCCTAATATTATTTTTTAACTTTTGAGAATGTTATGTTGCCTGGTTCATATTCCAAGTCATGATCCTGGGGTTCACCTCGCCGCTGCAACACCTTCACTTTTGACCGAATCCTATGTCGTTGAATTGGACAACCTATGTCCTAACACCCATATCCAAGCCCGGTTTTATGGGAACTGGGTGTTGCTCCGGTTTCATGCAGTTCTATCTGGTTTTGACCGTAGCAGAATGGACTCCGTTAAAAACAACTGTTTGTATTATGGTGACACTGTATTGACTTTGAGTGAAGACATCTTAGGGAAATAAATGAGGCAATTCTTGAACCAAACCTCACGGGACTTATGCATATCGTTATTTTGTTAGCATGCTTCTGCTTATATACTGTACTTATCTGGAATTAGATTTTTTTTTTATTTCTTTTTCATATTCGATTATAAGCGAATGCTTTCCTGGCAGCCTAAAAAAGTCATGTTGTTCGAGGATTCAAAACAAAGAGCCTCACAGTGGAAAAAGGCAATCGAAACCCTTCAAAATCGGTGAATACATGTTTATGATGATGATATCACATTCTTTGAATATGGCAATATGGTAGAGAAACACGGGGATCGGAAAACAATTGTATGCTCCATTGGAACTTTTTCTGGGTCTTAGTTCAAGTTACAGAATTCGTTTCCGCATCTCCTCCATGTTCTGGCATCACTTTTTTCATGGAAAATCTTACTGTATGGCTTCTTAAGCTACGGGTATCCACCAGTTTTGCTGTAAAATGCTTGTTCCAAGCCTTTCAATTGATTGCCATTTGTTTATAGCTGCGATTTCTTGATTTAGCTGATGTATTGGAGATTTAGAAAACATAGATTTACACAATGAATCCAAAGTGTCACCAGAGAAAAATTCTGATATTTATGTTGTACTCAAACCCTCTATTTGTTGGTCAAAGTTCACCGATTTTTTGTATTGAATTTTGTCTCTCGTAATCTGTAGTTTAACAATTCGTCGTTTTTCTTGCATTCAGCAGTTTATAATAAAACTTTATTGTACGCGGTTTATTCTCATTCGAATCGAACCATATGTTTAGTATGCAATATTGAACAATATGCGCGGTGCTGTAGATTAAGGTGTTTTCATCAATTTCTATTTGACAGAGTAGATGATAGGAATACTTTGATCCATAGTAATAATGAACCGTTGTTTAATCCACATTTCATCGACCTGTCCTTTTTCCTTACTAATAAAGAAAGAATTTAGCAAAATAAGAAAAATAAAGAATTTATGCGGCCCGGCCTGGCCCGAATTTACTCTCCTGTGCACAGCCCACTAGAAATTAGTTCGACACACTTCGTGTACACTCCACCTGCTCTGTCCTTCAATTACTTCTCTAGTTTTGCAGTGTCTTGTATTTACCGCCTCTTACCAAAACCCGAGATACTCCACACACAGCAGCGGCAGCAATGGCGGAACCCCAATCCTTCACTCACGAAAACAAAATTTTGGCAAAAAATTCATCACAACAAGAAGAAGACAGCCACACCCAAGATAATCCCGTTTTATCTTTTGTCTCAAACATCCTTCAATTATTCAAGCCGCCTGCACCCATGAAGAACGGTATTGTTATTAATAATGTTTCAGAATCCGACCCGAGTAAAATTGGGGCATCTGTGAAAGAAACTGTGGTGGAAGATGAAAGTAAACCCGCCGTTGTGAAGTTCCCGAGGCAGACCTTGGCTCCATTAAAGCTCGAAGCAGAAGCTGAAGGGGGTGAACAGTATACTAACCCGGTTATCTTGTGGCAGGTACTGGTATTCTTGGAAACTGAAATATTTCTGCGTTTTTGGGGGATTTTAGTTTTATTATGGAATCTTAATCGAGGTATCGAGTGTTGTAGTACGTTGTGCACTGATTAATTGTACCTTTCTTGGTCGAGATAATACATACTCCAGTCCCAGTATCTGCCTGTTGGAATTTGTGGATATTTTAGAGTTTATCTTGGAGTCACCATCCACAAAAGGTCAATGCTTTTACATAGTTCATCAACTGTTCTTCGCTTCGTACTATTAACTCCTTTTTTTTTCCTTCTAAATTTTACAGTTTTTCCCAAGGGTGGTAATTCGTTCCTATCATGTTATTATCTTTAGGCAGTAATAAACGATAATTTATAATCTAAAATTATGAAAAGTAGAATTACAAGTGTTTAATGCTGCATATGATGTACCATTTAAATAATTTGTCTGTATATTATGATGATACGTCAAAGTTAATGATGACATATGACTGGTGAAAATTCAACTCCACAATGTAAAGTTTGAAGAATTAAGGTTCTTCATGTAGTAGGTAAAATATAAAATTGTAAGCTTATTGAATTCTTCATGGGTTGACTATTGGCAGCTGTGGCAAGAAAATCTTATATGTATTTTATATGTTATGAATTACAATAAGCATGAGAGGACTGGTAAATTTAGTTCTTTATGATGATTATGTTGATATCAGATTTTGTTCTGTATAGGCAAGCTCTGGAACTTTGAGGTTATTTCTTTAAGCCGTTGTGTCTTAGAAATCATATAAAACTCCATTATTGAATTAGATTGAAATGTCACTTGTTAAGGAATAGGTAAGCTTGCTTTTTGGTTGATATGTTCCCAGTAGAATGAGATACTGACTCTATGTATAGGAGTCAATTGATATGAAGAAATAAATTATAATATTTCACTTTAAGATTGTACTTGAGCGCTTATTATGTTAATTTGAATTAACCCAAAACAATATATCTCCTCATAGAGCAGAGTCAGTGGAAATTTTCTGTAGTATCTTTCTGGTCCCTTTGTCGTAGCAACCATTTGAAGTTTGTCGAGATGATGTTTCTATGGAGGCGAAATTTTCTCTGAAGCTATCTTTTATTTGATGACAGTTTAATACTACTTTTTCCTGTAGGCCCCCTTCTTTTATTCATTTTTGCTAATGCCTAAAGATAACGCAGATTATGCCATTGCTTATGGATCATAATTTTAGATGCTCATACATTTTCCACGAGAGTTCTTGGTCATTCACATGGTATAGAATTCACGAACAACGATTTTTCTGGTGGTTTTAGGAGATAAAGCTACCAGCCTACATCATTTTTACTTGATTAAAGTTTCTTTTGGAAGAAGAAAGTTCGTGTAAAAGATCACAAATATGGATATTTGATGCATAAATATTCTTGGCTAAAGTGTTACTAGTGTTTGGATGATGAATTTAATTTAAATATGAACTTTTCTGATCTTGACTGCACCTTTTCAGAAACAGTCTTAGTGTCCAGATAGCTGCACAAAGTTGACGAACCAGAAAATGACTAAAATAAGACAAGCACCATTTTCATAGAAATTAAGAAAGAGAATTGAAAGTTCAAGTTGATTCAGTATGTCTACCAACTATATAAGTACACTCCACACTTAAGAGCTGATGAAAGACCATTACTCTATGTTGCACAAACATGGACTCGTGTGCTTGACACGACACTGACACGTAGTGGACATGTTAATTTAAAATCTTTAATCTTTATGTTTATACTTTTTAATTTTTTGATATAATCAATTGTTTTCTTAGTAAGTAGCTATTTATTATATTAAAATAACTTTTAAGTTAAACTAGATAATACTCTGTCATAGAAGGAAAAGTACATATAGTAAAGGTCATGGAGTGTCCGAGTGTCGGTGACGGAGATGACATGACATGTGTCAAACATGGACACGCAACTCCAGTAGGAGTGTCCGAGCACTATAGCCAATACTTTACCTTCCCTCTTGTTTTGATTCAGAACAATCTCCTTTTAATTTCACATGCACTGTCTTTGGGTGTTTCAGGTTTATGCCATTGGAGGATTCTTCATATTGCGGTGGGCATGGAAAAGATGGAATGAGCGTAAAGGAGATAAGAAGTCCAGCGATGAACCTCCTCCAGCTCATGATTAATCTTTATCGATGACTTGTTGGATAGGGAAGTCATGGTAACTAGTAATCTGTGGTGTACTACAAATAGCTTGTAGTTCTTTGACTGTGCACCATGAAAATCTTAAGTTCAGCCTGTGAATCACACGTCTTGAAGTTGATATCTTGTTTCAGATCCCTTTAATTTTGAGAATTACCTTTGTTTGTTTATATATATATATATATATATATATGTAAAGAGTAATGATCTCTTAAGCACCGTGCTTAGGTGGCACACTATATTTGTAAGTAGTTTGCCACCTAAACATGGTGCTTAGCTTAAATTAAGCACCGTACTTAGGAGATCAAATTCGTGTGTGTGTGTGTGTGTGTGTGTTGATGCAACTTAAAACTGATTCCAAAATGTATCAAAATTTAGCTCTATTACGCCAGCTGCCTGAACTAGCTAGAGGTCTGGCTTCTGCTCAAACTCAGTGTTTGCATGACATAGTTTGTGTCTTTTCAATAACATTCTGAACTTGAAATGCTTGTTTGTGCAAATTTGAGGAAATGTTTATTCGACTGTATTTATTAGAAGGAAAGGAGGAAAAAGTCATTAAGAAATTTTCATTATTCTAACGGAAATTTTTGGGACAGTACTGGTCAAGACATGGCTATGTTTGGACATATTACTTGTTAGGACATGACAGTAAAATGGACAAGATTTGAACTTTTTTCTGCTTTAAGACTGTATTGTGCTGCCTAGACCTCCTTTCCAGACATCTAATAAAGGATTAGACTTACAGGAACAGAAAGGGGGAAAAAGCAGCTCATTAATTTGTCTGTCTTTACAATTTTGCGTTCTTGTCCTGGCATCGGAATATCTTTAGCATACAGAAACGCCATATATACATGTTGCATTGTATGTGGATATCTTTAGCATACAGAAACACCATTTATACGGAGTTGCATTGCTTGTATGTGAAAAATAAACTCCAATTGTTGACATGAGTTTGATTCCTAGGATTTGTTTTCGAGGAATGGGTAGTCTGTGTAGCCAATGACTGGATCATGCGTGTAAAACGTATTTCTATCATACTTGTTGAGTACTGAATTAAGCTCAAATCTTCTTGGCAAATCTGGGTTAGCAAAGAACAGGCGCCCGAATGCAACAAGATCAGCACCATCCCGCTGATAACTTCACTTCCATCATCCCTGTTGTATCCTCCTGCAACAATAAAAGTCCCTGTGAAAGCTTTTCTCATAGGTAGTAGGTAGCTTTTAGTTTCCTGCTTGTCAAATCGTGTGATTATTCGTGGCTCAATAACATGACAGTACAGTATGCTGTATTTGTTCACTGCCTCGGCCATGTAGAGGGCGAGGGCATCAGGGTTCGAATCTCCACTGCCGTTGTAATTGGCATAAGGTGAGAGCCTAATTCCAACTCTGTGAGCTCCAATTTCTTCTGCTACTGCTCTTACTATCTCTAACGGAAATTGACAACGATTTTCTATGCTCCCTCCATATTCGTCAGTTCTGTCATTCACTTGGTCTTTCATGAATTGGTCGACCAGGTAACCGTTTGCTCCATGAATCTCTACCCTTCAAAACCTGTGAAAGCAGTCATGAGTTACTATTTAGTAAAACTGATTAATATATATGGATCATTAGAGTGGTATATTCAAGATAATACCGCTTCAACCGCATTTTTGGCTGCCGTTCTATAATCACGGACGACTTGAGATATTTCCTCTACCGTTAAACGATGTGGGGGGTGAAAAAACTGCTCCTCCAGAGCCATCGATGTGGTGCTCGACTTGAATGGCTTTGTCAGTACAAGAAATTGGAGGATCGCCATTAGGCTGAAAGCCTTCAATTCAAGATTGAAAAAAAAGAGTTAATTTTGATTGTATAAATTTCCGTTTAAAAAGTTTAAACCTTGGATAAGCGAAAGAGGGTTCACTACAATTCGAAACTCTGCCGGCATGCCAAAGTTGGCAGAAGAATATGCTCCCTTCCTCATGAACTGCTTTTACGATTGGCTTCCATGCTTGTGTTTGTTCTTTTGTCCAAATGCCTGGAGTATGCGGATATCTTCAACCAGGAAAAAAAAAACTTGTAAACTGAAGGTAAAGTGTTTGGATGATGAATTTGATTTAAATATGAACTTGACTGATCTTGACTGCACCTTTTCAGAAACAGTCTTAGGGTGTGTTTGAGTCACATTATTTTGGAAGAATGTATTTTGAAATAGTAGATTGATGGAGAATGTGTGATTGAAAAAGAATGAAAAATTACTGATGTGATGGAATATATTATTTTATTGAAGAATGTGTGGTTGAAAATGAGTATAAGAATGAGAATGAAAATGTTAACGTGGGTCAAACAGGGGCATAGTGTCCATATAGCTGCACAAAGTTGACGAACCAGAAAATGACTAAAATAAGACAAGCACCATTTTCATAGAAATTAAGAGAAAAAATTGAAAGTTCAAGTTGATTCAGTATGTCTACCAACTATATAAGTACACTCCACAATTAAGAGCTGATGAAAGACCAATACTCTATGTTGCACAAACACGGACTCGTGTGCTGACACGACACAGACACGTAGAGGACATGTTAATTTAAAATATTTGATCTTTATGTTTATACTTTATTATTTTTTTATATAATCAATTGTTTTTTTTAACAAGTAGCTATTTATTATAAACTGAAGATAAAATATTAACATAAATCGTTACACCACTCTGAATCTATTATATTATGCATTGAAATCACATAAATGTTTGACTATAGCATTCTTGGTCGAGCTCTAAAAAGTTCTTTTTGTTTGACATGCTGCTGAAAAAGCAAGCTTTTAAGCTTGGCTCTGTTCATTAAATACAGATTACAGAACTAATTAGAAGTTGCTGTCCAGCAAATTACCCTTGAGCTGTCTCAGAATTTCCAGAGGCTTCACCGATCAAGAATCCACCCTTTGTCGTTCTCTGTGAATGGTAAAGAATTCCGTGCGGCTGTGCAATAAAATTGTATGACCTCGCTCGTCATTGGTGCCAAAACTATCCAGGGAACAACAATTGATGAGTTCTGATGAACTGACATATAGAAGATCGCACACGAACACACACACCCCATGGATCTACACTCCTTCATAGGCGTTTTTTGACTGAAAACAGAGAACTAACCTGTGTGAAAGATTAAAATTTCCCATTTTGTATGGAGTCAAGAGGGGAATTGAAACGTTCTCAGTTTCCCTTATTTCTTCTTCCATGTTCCTTATCTGTGCAGTATTTCCAAGTTAGATGCACACTCACGATATAGAACTGAACAAATATGATGGTGATATCTACTTGTTTCTTGACCTTTTATTATTCTAATAATGTGGAGAAATTACAGACGGAAACGCGTTAGTTTGAAAGTGACAAATACATAATCCTTTGGACCTAATCAACAACACATCTTTTTTGTTTTCTTCTTGTTTACGGAAAAGAATATACTTAAGAGAAAAGATTGTTTTTGTCCTTCAAAGACAATATTTGAACGAATACATGTAGTTATTCGGGAAACGCTTTAAGCTTCTAAATGAAACGATTAACATGCTATAGTATGACAAAAACTTATTTTAAGTCTCACTACTTTCCATTTAGGAAAATTATGCACTCGTCAAACTTTTTCTTGAAAAATAATTTAATGTGGTATGTATTTGATAGGTGTTGAAGACACGATCTAAATGATTACATGTGACTCACTTTAACCGTTTAACCATTTTTTAAGAAAGATCATTAATGTCCATTTTAGAGAATAAAATAGAAAGGAAGCAAATGTTGAGAAAGTAGCATAAAATATCCATTTAGTAATTAAATAGTCCATTGAGATTAGATGCATTGTTCATGATTCCATAGTTTAACAAAAAGAAGCTTATCAAATCTTATAAGATCACAAATCATATTATTAAGGAGTTGATAGCTACACTCAATAATAATGATCCACTTTATTCGTGGAAATAAAATATGATAATCATAATATTTTATGATATGTAATGCTATCCAATAATAGCATAGACGCATTAAGAAAACTCAATATAATTTTTTAAACATCAGTACGATAAAAAAAATTAAGACTACCAATTAAAAATTATGAATTTATGAAGTGTTAGTATATCTACGTTTTTTGTCTCAATAAAACAAGTTACTGAAAATAAAATTTGTTTAATACGTAATATTGAACAACGCAACTCGAAAATTAGTCTTTAGTACTATTCAATTTAATAAACCTTATTTGTTACGAGCTATTGGTTCAAAATATATTTCTAAAAAAAAAAAAAAAAGATGAGCCGCATCCTTGACGGCCCCCACCTCCCTGCCCTGGACCTTGGTGAATGAGGTAAATCGCAGGTAATGCCTCCAAGGATATAGGGTGGAAGACTGTTTGTACACTTACACTTACACTTACCCAATGATCAAATCCACATTTCAGGATTCGAACCCTTGACGCGGCAGCCTCAAGCAAAGCCGGAGTTTTTTTACATTTCCCTTTTCTAGATGGCATGGTTGGAGGACTAGAGAAAATGCAGATAAACCCAATACAAAAAGCAATAGTAAAGTTGGTTGTCTAGTCAATTCAAGGACCAAAATAAGGACAAAATTACCTTATAGTGACTTCGTAATAGTTTGAAATTATAGGGCTTGTTTGATATTGTCACTCTCAATGATGGAGTCATACATTCTTCATTGTGAAGTCAAAATTTATTTAAATTTTTTCAATCAGTATAACATTAATAAAATATTTCAATACATCCAAAAGTAGAATAACCGTTTAGAATAACGAAACATATTATATTTGTCGAGAAGTGCAAAACCGTATAGATACAATCTTCATTATTTATCTTGATTAATTGGATATTTTCTTTGTGGACTCCTACACCAAGTTTTTTGTAAATGTGTTACCATGTATTCCTTGTAACGATCAATGCTGGTAAGTCCATCATTCTACATAGTTGTCCATGTACCAGTAGAAGATTAGGCAGCTATCGCTACTATAAATGTTGCTCACTCATTTTCATACTTTGTAAACATCTTACAAATACTTTACTAGCAATATTCTCAAATATCATAATTGGACTATCAATCAATTATCGATCTCCATTCCAATTGTATAGTTGATTTTTGACAATCTCCATTACAGAAAATACTATTTATACAATGGTAGTAGCAACCCGAATAATTCATGCTACTGTTAGTCTGTTAGTAATGAGTACACTTCATTTTTTTTTGGATACAACCAATTTTCATGCAAGATTAAAATGCTCGTAATCCTCCAAAATATTTGGTAGTGCATATATCAATAATATAGGTCTTAAGTTGTTCATCAAATATCAAGATCTCTACCGGTATAAATTTTTTAGACCAACACTCACACAATTGCAATAAATTTGTTATTGAAAAAAAAAATGAAATAGAATTATTCAGACATGAACTTGAGTTACAAATGAGTAAGTCATTATTTACCTTCGAAATTCGATCATTTAATTCTTGAAGTTATATATCAATGACAGTATAAAAGATTATCACACAGAAGTGATGCGAATTTGTATTCTTTGAGGTTATGTAACGAACAACTTAGAGGTATAAATATTTTGTTCATGTTGAGAACATATTCGATATCGTGCTTTTTTCGAAAAATGTTATTAGCAAATTGTACAACTGAGTTTACTTATTTTTTTTAAAAAAATTATCTATGGAATAATTTAACTCTACCCACATTTCATCTACAATTAATTGTAGTCGATTCCAAGTCTTGAAGGAGGATGGTAGTTTAATACGATATCATTTTGTTTTTATTCATTTTTAAAAAATTGAAATTAAAATAATGAAATGTATTATAAAACTAACGGAATATGGAATAAGAGGAGAAGAAAGTTGCATTGCTTGTACGTAGAATATCTTTAGCATACATAAACGCCATTTATACATAGTTGCATTGCTTGTATGTGAAAAATTTCGTGCTTAAACTCCAACTATTACCATGAGTTTGATTCCTAGGATTTGTCTTCAAGGAATGGGTAGTCTGTGTAGCCAATGACAGGATCGTGCGTGTAAAACGTACTTCTATCATACTTATTGAGTACTGAATTAAGCTCAAATCTTCTCGGCAAATCCGGGTTAGCCAAGAACAGACGCCCGAATGCAACAAGATCAGCACCACCGCTGCCTATCACTTCATTTCCGTCGTCCCTGTTGTATCCCCCTGCAACAATAAAAGTCCCTGTGAAAGCTTTTCTCATAGGCAGAAGGGAGCTTTTAGTTTCCTGCTTGTCATATTGTGTGATCATTCTTGGTTCAATGACATGACAGTACAGTATGCTGTATTTGTTCAATGCCTCGGCCATATAGAGGCCAAGGGCATCAGGGTTAGAATCTCCACTGTCGTTGTAATTGGCATAAGGTGAGAGCCTAATTCCAACTCTGTGAGCTCCAATTTCTTCTGCTACTGCTCTTACTATCTTTAATGGAAATTGACAACGATTTTCTATGCTCCCTCCATGTTCGTCTGTTCTGTCATTCACTTGGTCTTTCATGAATTGGTCGACCAGGTAACCGTTTGCTCCATGAATCTCTACCCCGTCAAAACCTGTGTGAGCAGTCATGAGTTGACATATTTGCTATTTAGTCAGACTGATTAATATGCTTGGATCATTAGAGTGATATAGTAAGATAATACCTGCTTCAACCGCATTTTTGGCTGCCCTTCTAAAATCACTAACGACCTGGGAGATTTCCTCGACTGTCAATCGATGTGGGGGTGAAAACTTTGCTCTGCTGTGCTCGACTCGGATGGCTTTGTCAGTACAAGAAATCGGAGGATCACCATTAGGCTGAAAACCTTCAATTCAAGAATGAATAAAGGAGAGTTAATTTTGTAGCAGAAATTGTATGAATTTTGGTTTAATTAAGGTTAAAAACCTGGATAAGAGAGAGAGGATTTACTATGATTTGAAACTCTGCCGGCATGCCAAAGTTGACAGAAGAATATACCCCCTTTCTCATGAACTGCTTTTACAATTGGCTTCCATGCTTCTATTTGTTCATTTGTCCAAATGCCTGGAGTATGTGGATATCTTCAACCAGGAAAAAAAAAAACCTTATAAAGTGAGGGTGCTCAAGTACTTATAAACTCATAAGTCAACCTTCAACTTATCGGGTTTGTTACGCACAAGCGATAATAGGCAATATTTAAAATAAGAATAAGAATACACAAATTTGCGTAAAAATTCAAGATGGGAAAAATCACAGCCTGGGGAGAAGAAAATCCACCATATCAAAGGTGAGTACAAGAGATCAGTGTTTTAACGGCCACTTCAAATTAAGCCTTTGTTTGTCTACCTTTTAAAGAGTTTTTGGAGGGACAATGATTTTTGAAATAGTGATTTCTTGAAGAATATATAGTTAAAAATTAGGAAAAAAATTTGGGTTAACATTTTGAGACACCCCTTAAATTTATTCATCAATGAATTTATATAACACGTCACCAGTACTTAATATAAGACGAGTACCGGTGCTCTGTGTGTGTGTGTGTGTGTAAAAGGTGAGAGAATAATAAAACATGTCTACTTTAAATTCTCATAATTTTGGTTTCACCGTATATGTCACACCGTTCGCTTTTCGGGCTAGGCCAAATAGAATACTTGTTGCCTTATTCTAACAGGGTTCAAGAATCCTTGCACCAATCTAAATCTATCGTATATTGTAAATGTATGGCTTTAACCATGCAGCTGAAAAACCAAGCTTTTAAGCTTTGTCCTGTTCATTAAATACAGATTATAGAACTAATTAGAAGTTGCAATCCAGCAAGTTACCCTTGAGCTGTTTCAGAAATTCCAGAGGCTTCACTGATCAAGAATCCACCCTTTGTTGTTCTCTGTGAATAGTAAAGAATTCCCTGCGGTTGTGCAGTAAAATTGTATGACCTCGTTCTTGTCATAGGTGCCAAAACTATCCTGCAAAACTTCAAAATTGGGTCATCAATATCCTAAAAAATTAACCTACTTCAACTTTAAGAGGACACTGGACATTAGTTATACCTTCATAATATGCAGTTCTAAAGTTCTTTACGTGCCCTCTTATATATACAATCAACCAAAAAGGGAAAGAATTTAGAGAGTGTTAGAGCTCGTTTATGAGAAGGAGAACAACTGTTTTTGAGTTCAGATGAACTGATATATGGAAGATCACCACACAACACAAACACACACACCACGGAATATGGCACCTCCACGCCTTCATAGAAGTTTTTTGACCGAGAACCGAGAACTAACCTGTGCGAAAGATTAAAATTTCCCATGTTGCATGGAGTCAAGATGGGAACTGACACCTCAGTTTGCGTTATTTCTTCTTCCATGTTTCTTATCGGTGCAATATTTCCAAATTAGAAGGAAGTGAGATCCAGAAATGAAAAAATATGATGGAAAAATCAACTTGTCTCCTGACCTTTTATTATTCTAAGGCACTTTTGGCACGATTTTTGAGAAGTTAAAATGAATTTTTGCAATTCAAAAACTGCTTTTGGAATCGTGTGGATAATTTTATAAAAGTATTTCTTTTTATTAGAAGAGTTTTTGGAGAAAATTAGTCAAATTTGACTTCCTCTAAGAGTTATTCAGAAGAGAAAACTCTTTTAGAAAATAGTTTTCAAATACTAATTAATGTAGTTTCCTCGTAAAACTTTTTTACAAGAAGTAAAAGTAGAATCTCACCAAATGAGCCCTAATTTAATGTCGAGAAAGTATATATGGAAACTCATTAGTTTGGAAGTGACAAATCCATTATCATTTGGACCTAATTAACAACCCCTCTTTTCTTTTCTTGTTGTTTATGGAAAAGAAGAAGAGGTGGTATATATCAGTCAAAGATAAGATTTGAAGGAATATTAGTAATTATTAAGTTTAAGTTTCTAATGAGACGATTAACATGCTATAGTAGGGCAAAAACCTATATTAAGTCTCGGTACTTTCCATTTTTAAAAAATGTTTACTTATTAAGCTTTTAATTGAAAAATAGTTGAATGTGATCAGTATTTCATAGGCGTTGACGATAGAGTAATGTTATTCATAGTCAACAACTACATTAATAATTCTATGTAACAACTTGTTATTTGAAACAACAAAATTATAGAAAACTAATACATCAAATAATAAGTTATCATATAACATGACTATTTCAGTCGCAGACAATGAATATCATCATTGTTAAAGATATGATTTAAATGATTACATATAAATAATTATGACAATTTAACCATTTAATGGAGATGATAACAAATTCAGTATTCGAGGTCGATTTTAGAGAACAAAATAGAAAGAAAGCAAATGTTGAGAAAAATAGCATAAATATCCATTTAGTAATTAAATAGTCTAGTGAGATTCGACACATTGTTCATGATCCATAGTTTAAAAAAAAAAAAAAAAAAAGAAGCTAATCACATCTTATAAGATCACATATTATATTATTAAGGGAGTTGACATCTATACTCACTAATAATGATCCACCTTCTTACAATATTCTATGATATGAAGTGCTACAACAACAGTAGCTTAGAGCATTAACGAAACTCAATATAGTTTTTTAACATCAGTACGACCAAAAATTTAAAAACTACCAAGTAAATTATGAATGTATGGAGCGTTAAAGTATATCCACGTCTTTTGTCTCTATAAAAGAAGCCACAAATAATAAAAACATGTTTAATATGTAATTTTGGTCAAAATAACTTGGAAATTACTCATTAATGTTGTTCAATTCAATATAACTTATTTGTAATGAACTTGTGACATTATATATTGATTCAAAATATATTACTAGATGTATTAAATTACTCGTACACACAGTGTACAATTTGATTGACATCTCCTATGTCAAAAATCTGACGAATGATTGAAATAGGTGTTATTAAGATCAATGTGCCAAAACCTACCAAACTCACATGTAAACCATTGTGTCAACTTTTATTTATGTAGCATGATCCTTATGAGATAGCATTGTTGAATGAACAAAGAAAATGCAGAAAAGCCATATACAATCGGCTACAATAAAGTTGGGTGATATAGTCAATTCAAGTTCATCAACTGTCAAGATCTCTACTGATGTGAATTTTTTTTTTCAATAGTACTTATACAATTGAAAAAAGAATATGAATTACTTTGACACGAACATGCAACACAAATTAGAAGGTCGTTATTTGCCTTTGAAAATCGATAATTCATAAGAATTTCAACGTATAGTATGATGATAGCATAAAAGAATTTCACACAGAATTGACGCAAAATTGTCTTCTTTGACTACTAAGCTATGAACGGTCTAGCTATATAAACATTTCATCCATGTTGAGAACATCATTATCATTCTTTTCACAGAAAAGGTGTATTATTTCCAAAAAAGAATTTCATCCATTATATCCCATTTCTTGAAGTCATTCTTTATGTACTTTCTCTAATCTTATGACGTTGGTAATATTTTAATCTTTTATTTGTAATTCTTTCGACAAGGTAAAATGGAAATTATTTGATAAAAATGACAAACTTAGAAATTGAGAGAAGAAAGAGATTCGGGACATGAGAAAAGTTAAAGAGGTAGAATGTGGAAGGGAAAAACTCGTACAAATAGGACAAAAGCTTAAAATAATATTAAAACTAAGAGAATAAAAATTCATAAATTTTAGCCCGCCCATAGTTGTGCTTTTAAGAGAATCAGGTTTAGCAGTGTTGAAGGAACAATTAGTCGCATGAAAATCAGTTAAGAGTTTGGTAAACTTTTGTTTCAAAATTATTGTATATAAAATTTATTATTTCAGCATATGATAAAAAAAATTGTTATATTGTTCTTGTATATAATTATTAAAATAAATATTGATTATAATATTCTTCTTATATATTATTTTTGTTGAAAATTATTATTTTTTACTTATATAATAACGTTGTATATATTATTAAATATTTATTTAAACAATATATTCACCATAGTTATTTTTGGAAGGAAAAAAAATTAATATTTATAAAATCCAAAATTTTTTAGAATTAGAAAATAAATTTGAGAGGTCAATGACCAAGTTAAAACATAAAAACAAAAGAATATTATTAATGTGATTGATGGATGTGACTACATTATTGTAGAATAGAATACCAATAAAGGTCGAATAGTAACAAACTAAGGATAAGAAAGAAATTAATTTTATTTGTAGGGGTTAAAATTGATATTTTAATATTGGATAATTGGAGAAGTTAAAAGCATAATTTGAAAAGCTATCCATTTGCTGCTTCTCGAAATCTACTGTCAAAACAGATATTCCATTATCGTTTTTTGAAAAAAATTTACCGAATACAAAATAGCTATGCTTGTTTGAGAAGCAGAAAATTTGTCCCTAAAAGAAATCCCAAACCAAGGCCAAGAGACATTAGTTTTGAAGCTATTAGCACTATCATCGCTGAGACTTAATTTGCAATTGACATCCGAATTAAAATCAAGCAATGGCGACGCTAAGTAAGCGCATATGCCAAAGAGGAGCCATAGCCAGCGCCCTGGCCTTGCGTCCCAAGCCATGTCCACGATCACCACTCTTAAATCCCTCGTGCTTGTGTCGATACAAAACCGTCGTCTGCTACGGCTGACTCCACCCCGAGGGCAAAATTGTGTGCATATCGACGCTGCACCAGTGCACCATGTCGGACAGTTGATCGAATGCTCCCTTCGATCCGGCGACTACTATATGCAATGAACTCCTAACAAGCTGGTCGTAAGGCGTCGTCGTAGAGCAGTGAGCGTAGAATAAGAAGTGTGACGTTGGTAACCAAGGTCGGGAACGTGTACGGAGAGTATACCGAGCATCACATGAATGGTGAACCCTTGTAATATATGGATGGATCTTTGTGAGGAAGTATAATTAAATCTAAGCAGCCATTGAAGCACTGCATAATTATTATTTAAATTTATTTTCCAAGTTTGGTAATTGGTAAGATGAGTGGTGATTGACTATCACGGCCCACTCAAATTAAGACTATTTCATCCCTCATCATGTCTTCCTTAGATACTTTCAAACCTTTACATAATGACCTAGTAACTCCCAGTGTGTAAAAAAATTCTTTTAGAATATAACACTTCAAAAATGAAGTTTATAACCTAGTTCAATACTTAAGTTAATTTTTTTTTTGTAAGTTTAAGTTAAAAGAAAAAGAAAAGGCAGTCATTTAGATTTAGATTTAACCTATTTTGATGGTGTAATCAAGGGCAACCTAGTCATAATATCAAATGAGGCCTGAAAGGAAAGGAAAGGAAAGGAAAGGAAAGGAAAGGGATTGGCGAGTTCGACGTCAGTCATTTGAAAATGAACATTGCAAAAAGCAATCTTTTTTGACGCCAAACAAATAGTATGTTGTACATTTTCAATTCACATGAGACTAACCCTAACAAATATTTCGTTACACTAAACTCATTCACACTATTCTAGTATAAATGGAGTGACGCGCGATAAACGCGAAAATTTCGTTACACGTATTTATCTCTTAATTTCTTGTTTTTTGTGGTTGAATGGGGCAAATATGTTTGGAGAATATGACAAATAATATTATATGTTTATTTTTTGAATAGTGAATGGTCATGTCATCCTACAAATAAAACTCGTCTATTTATAATTTCACCTTCTATAAATAAATGGTAGAAATTGACATAATAATACGATGGGGATCTATACCATTTTGACTCTACTTTTTAGAATTTACACAACATTTTAGATACAACACTGTAGTCTTGGAACATTTATCCAAGTTTCTCTACAATATTTTATTTTGCATGACTACAATTTTCTAAAGATTTGCAACCACTCCTATTTTTACTCTTGCAATTTCAAGAGATTGATTTTTCATCTCAAATGTAAAACAAAATCTAACCTCAAAATGCAAGTGGTATCCAATACTCGATAAGTTTTTGAGCTATATTTGAAACCAAGACGACTTTACTAATACAACTTATTGCTTTCTATAGTCATCTTTTCCACTTGCCTTCACGCATTCGTCATATCCTATATTTACTTGTGTTTTTGTTTTGTCCAGGCTAAAGGAAATACTCTTCATTGCTTCGTTTGTTTCTTCAAATTAGGATGGAATGAAAAAGATTAGATGTGTTAAGACAGTTGGGCTGACTCTAAACCCTAGGCCGTTCCAAAAATATCTCAAGCCAATGTGTGATTTGGGCCCACTAAATTTTTAATGGGTCAGGCTGGTCAGGATTGTTAACCGTGATCGACCGATCTCGACGTGGCTTAGGTCGTGCCCCGTTAAGGCTATTAACTTTTGTTTTGTAATTTTTTTCTGAATTTTCATTTTTTTAAAATTTAGATCAATAAAATGATCACTTTATCCTTTGGTTTTTGAATTTGATAGTCAACAACGTTGAAATGGATGCCGATGAATGACGTTAAAATTTCAAAAGTTAAGCCAAGTGAATATTAACGAAGGCAAATCGGCCCATTCCATTTCCATGCTATTGCAAACTTTAACTAGAAAAGGGTAAATATAAAACAACAATTTTTATTAATTTTATGGAAATTACTCACATGAGAAGTCATAAGACAAATAGGCAATAGCTTTTTTGTGTCTACCTACCATTGTTGCACGAGGCACTCGCCATTATCAGTGAAACACACCATTGAAGTCCTAATAGATTAAAATCAGATTTTTAGCAAATTTTAATATAAATTAATGAAATGTGTGGTTGAAAAATTATAAAACCCATAAAATATATAGTTAAAATTAATTGTTGACTTTGATTTAGATGACAATTTCGATTTTAGTTTCTACCAATTTGGAGTGCAAAGACCATTCAAGAGAAATGTCAAATCTTTTTACGTTGAATCGTAAAAATTCAATCCAACACAATCGACGATCTTGTAGCAAAAAGAGTTTTAAAATAATGGACGCTAAGTAGCTCAGTGGTAAAGCTGCCGGTTGTTAAACGATTGATCATATGTTCGAATCCTACTCGGGAAGATTTGATTCATTCTGAATTAACGAATTCGGAATAAAGGGGCTCGTTTTGACCGTTAAGAGTAGTGATTCATTCTCTGTCTTTTTTCTATCTTCTCGTATCATATTATGTTCTGCGAGATTTGATTTCGAAATAGGCCCCTCATCGTACCACGTTCTGTTCTACGAGATTTGAAAAACATGCTAGTGGAGGAAGATCCCCCATGGATAAGAGACATAGGACAGTTCAAATATTCACGATAAAAAAGTACTGAATTCTCTTTCGGAAGGTCTTGAAAGGAGAAGGAAGGCTGAAATGTCAACTGGGGCTAATTAAAATTATAAATTAATGTGCTTTTTTATATATTTTTACCAGTAATAAGTAAATATTGAGTTCCTCTCATCATCATCAAAAATCGAACCTTCAACAATGTCACTCGATCCGACCACCTTCGAAACCATAGTCCCTTCCCGCTACATCACCTTCACATTTCCTAACCCTCTTTCCCAGGACCATCACCTCCGCGTCGCAGTTCTCGACTCTCCATCTTCATCCACCGCCAGAATCGCCGCCATGTGGGTACCACCCGGTCGAGAATCCGACTGGATTTTCTCCACTTTCTCCGGCCATCTCCAGCTTCTCCTCTCCTCCACCACACCCCACCACCTCTCCCGCTTAATCCTCATTGGAAATCCTCCGGTTCATTCCCACCGCACCTCGTATTTTTTCACGCCCTACCCCTCACCCAATCAGTCAAAGGAAACCGAAGAAAAATTACGCCCTTTATTACTAGCTCTAAGTCCGAAATCAGCTTTCTATCAGAAGGGTATTTGTAATAGTGAATTCCCTGAAATTCCTTTCTTGATTTATGAAGACGAGGTGAGAAAATGCAAAATTTTGGAAATTTGTGAAGGGCCTTGTGCTGGTGAAATGCTAATAGAAAATGTTGTGGTGGAAACTAATACCACTAAAGAGTTTAGGAGGAGATTGAGGTTTAAGAGAATGCCAAATTTAGTGCAAACCCAGATGAGAATTCTCCCGAAAAATGAATTAAATTCTGGAGAATTAGATAACTTGGAGTTTGTAATAGATAATAGTGTTCTGGTTCATCCATATTTGAGCCCCATGGTGGGGGGCCTTTCGGTAATTGGATCTCATCTAGAAATTCGAATCAAGGGTGGGATTAGGCCAAAAGCTTTGTGTCTGGGGATCGGTGGTGGTGCATTGCTTGGATTTTTGAGTTCCCAATTGAATTTTGATGTCACCGGAGTGGAGAATGATGAAGTTGTACTGCAAGTTGCGAAAAAGTATTTTGGATTAGAAAGCAACGAATTGATTCACTTATTTGTTGGAGATGGGATAGAACTCGTTGAAAAACTTGCGAAGAATATAACTGCTGATTGCAAGTTTGATATGATTATGGTTGATTTGGATTCAAGTGATGCAACGATGGGCATTTGCGCACCACCATTGGAGTTTGTTAAGAAGTCGGTTCTTCTAGCTGCAAGAGATGTTCTTTGCGAGCTTGGTGTTCTCATCATAAATGTGATTCCTTCAAGTGAGTTATTTTTCAAGAGGATAATTAGTGAGTTTGACGAGGTTTTTGAGGAGTTATATGAGATTGATGTTGGGAATGGGGAGAATTTTGTTCTTATAGCCACAATGTCAAAAATTGAAAATGCTTTGAACGCGTGTGAAGGCGCCCTTTTGAATAAGTTGAAATCTGTTTCAGGGTCCTATATAAGTTCCATACAGAAAATCTCAAGGAGTGCCCATCAAGAATTTTGCAAATAGCCTTTTGGAAGCGACGCAGCTACTAGAATGACATACTTTGTTCCTCTGTGGTGATCTACAACGAAACGAGGAAGTTTAGGTTATGAAAAGCAGGAGTTACAGTGCTAAAAGAGTCGTGAAGCTGAGAAAGAAGCCAACTTTTCGATGCTTTGGGAAAAACCACTAAAATTAATTTGGGTTCTGTAGTGGTAAGTATTTCTGAAGAATTAAGTTTGCATTGGGCAGTCGTCGGTATTGGTTTGTCAAAGTCGAAGGCTAAGGCTAGTCGGTTGGTGGCAATGAGATAAAGGCACTTTTCTCTTGTCAAGCTCTTTGAATAACTCAAATGTTCTAAATTTTGGGACCATGGTGTCATCAGAAGTCATTACTTTTTGAGTACAGAATGGTTTATCACACAGTTGCCAAATGGTTTGTGAGTACAGAATATATGAAGTATTGTCATCTGAAGTCATAACTTTTGTCCCAGCTACCAACATCATACAAAGGTCTACTGAAAATTGAAGGGTGAGTTTAAAAGCTGTCTTCAGCTAATCATTTGTATGAGAGTCGATGGATGAGAAGTGTTAAATCTTTCTTTGCAGTTTCATGATATTTCAAGAAATCAGCTTTAAATATATTCTGCCTTCCAATTTTATTTGTCCAGATTGTATAGTGAATTTCACGTTCATATTTAGGCATGCTACATAAAAGAAGAAAGATTGATTTTAAGAAAAAATGTATTTTAGAACAGTGATTTTTTGGATAAAATGGAAATTTTTTGAATTTATGTGAAGAATGAGAAAATGCACATGGAACCCAGACGGGGTAAAAATTTTATGTGGGAAATACCATGTCCCATTTTTCAATTTTTAAATATTTTGAGTAAGAAGAAAGAAAAATGCATTAAAATTTAACACATGATTTCTCTATTGTTAAAAAGTTCATTTTCGATACCAAATAAGGAAATTTACACTTTGCACAATCTTCCACCATCTTTTATATCTCATACATCAAATCCAACCATCACAATGTCTTCATATCACCCATCTATCAACAAGGGTGTCAAACTAAATGTACAAATAGCTAAATTGTTGGATGCAATTACTACATGTACGGTTGAAAACTTCGTCCTCTGCTCTACGAGAAATTTATGAATTTGGATTCTTTTGGAAATTGTATGCAGTTACTTGGCAGCTTGGAATGTAACTTCATTCTCCATTCTACAAGAATTTTTATGATTTTTCTGAAAACACGATGCAATTACTAACTCCATTCGGCATTGGACGAAGAATTTGCCGGGCTAAGCATGGCAACAGTGCACGTAAACTTAATGTTGGCCAGATTGGTGCAGGTTTTCGAATAGTCCACTTACCCGGATAATGGCAAGGCGGACTTCAGGGAGAAGCTGGAATTTACTGTGGTGATGGAAATAGCAGAGCCAAGATCAAGCCAAGGGCATAGAAAACTCCTGGGTTCGCCAAGTTATTTGGTTTATATATTCTCTATTATATAATCTTGATTAATTTTGATTATACAAGGCTGTATTTTCCCCCTTTTTCGATCACTTTCCCTGTTTGTTTGGTTTCAGGTTAATTTATGAAGTTAATTTAGAGTGCTTACACAAGATTAATTTGTGTTTCACAAGTACTCTGTACGAATAAATGAAATTAATGATGTCCATCTAATATAGACCAACAGCACCAAAAATGAAAGTTTGGAGAGACAGTCCCAAAAAAAAAAAAAAATTTGATATAGGGGGCCAAGTGCGAAAGTTCGATGACCTGTCAAGCCGGTATCAACTATATAACACGGATATCTAACTGAACTAACGGAATGCCAAAAAATCACCAAGCTAGAAGTAAACATGAATATCGAAAGATAAAATCACTTAATCCATATGTACAGAAAGCCACTAGTAATTAAGATGAGTGCTAAAATTAGAGAATTAAATCTTGCGGCAGGAACTTACCAACTAAACTGGCTCTCCACTTGTTTCTTTGCCATCCTCTGGTTGAAGACGAGCCTCCTGGACGGGGTTTGTTATCGGGTCGTCTCGGGATCTCGATGAATGAGTATGGCCGGATGGTAAGCAGTGACAGCAATGCCTATTGATGGACTGAGCGTTATATTGAGATCGGATAGCTGAGCTGAACATGGGTTGCATATACCACTTTTTCTCGGGAATTTCACGCAGAGAAATTCGACATACTGGACATGTCGAGTTCTGCTGCAGCCATATGTCGATACACGTAGCATGAAATGAATGGCCGCAGACTGGCAGAATACGCAATGTATCTTCGTCACGATATTCAGCAAGGCATACAGTGCACCTATGACGCAATATTTTGCAGTCAGAATGGTGACTAAGAATGTAAAATTAGCAGTGGTTTAATGTTGAAAATGAGTTTCTCGTTTAAAGCTTTCGAGCAAAAGATACAATAGAACTAGAAACGACAATGACAAAGATCATCCTACTAAAAATCTTTTACCTATTGAATTATATATCATATAAAATTCAAATCAATCTAGAAAGCAACATCAAGCACGCAGTAATATTATTGACAGAAACAAGCATAGAGGTAAGGTATGATAACAGCAGAGACAACATGAGGCTGGGTATATCAGTAGTTGAAGACAGGCATTAAGTGCAGATGAAATCAGTTTTACACGTAAAACAACTCAAAAAGACATAGATTGTTGGCTATGCTTAAAAAAATTACTTTCTAGTAAGTTTGCTTATAAATAAATGAATTTCTTTTTAAATAATTATTTTTGTTGGTCAAGATTGGAAATGTGTTTTTTTTTTTTTTCAATAATAATCATGGATGTCTGGACCAGCTTGCGCGCACCTTAACTAATCCCACGGGGCTCTGAAATTTACGGTCCGTACTCACCTCAGTGACCTGATGGGACTCGAATTGGAGAATATGTTACTTATTCGAAAATATCATCCACCTTAATCTCAAAATAAGCAACTTTTTCTACTTATAAATAAGAAAAAGTAACATATTCACATAGTTTAGTGGGGGAAAAATTAAGTTAATCCAAAGCCAGTAACTCTGCTTAGCTAAACATGTTGTTAATTTATAAGGCTTAGAAAGGAGGATTCTTGGCACAAAGTTTAGCATTCTGTTCAAAAGTAAATGTTTTAACAATTTCTGCAGCTCTCCAGAACTTGTAGGCACAAGTAATAGAGAACACAGGAAGATAACACAAACGAGGAAGACAGTTATGACCTCATAAGGAAGACCTAAAATTGCTTGAAATTCATAAAGAAGTTGAGGATATAGAGGATTTGAACTCCAGAGGTTCATGATCCGTCCAACTAATGGGATGACTTAATGCCCGCGTGTATCGAACGAGACCCCTTCGCATTATACCTTCACACTTTTTCTAGATTATGGTAACGTTATTTAAGTTGATGGATTTCAACCATGTGGATCTCAAGTACAAAACTTGGATCCTCTACAATCAATTAGATGAGTGAACCCCAGTGAGGATTCAAAACTGCCCCAGAACCAACGGATTGAGGCCACATTTTGATCGATTTCAGAATTTACTCCATCCTAGACATTAAATAGCATCCTCAATGGTGTAATCTCTGGCCACCCTTCTCAAGATAAATATGCTCTACCACTCTCGGCTCCACATGCAGCTATTAAGCATTACTTCGAGGAACACACCAAATCACCAAAATCAAGTTTATTTATGAACAGTGGCAGAAGACCATCAGTAATAGAACAGGGAAAAGGGGACAACTAAAATTCAAAAATACTATTTTAGATCACAAAGCCTTCATCATTTTTTACATTATTTCTCCAACAAATCAAATAACACAAAATAGGCAGCATTTCCACAATTTTTATTTCATGCACAAACACAGTAATGCAAATAGTCCAACAATTAAAACCCGCAAGAATGTCAAGTGTGCATCTTAGCTACATTTAACATAGTAAGCACAATAGTGTACAATAATAACCTATTAAACAAAAATTCATTTCCCATCAAAGAAATAAAAAACTGCCAACTTGGTGGAATAGCATTCATAAAATATTTAGCAAGATGTGATAGATTAACTTACTGAGTATTTTATTCATAAAATATTCAGCAAGTTGTGATAAAATAACTTACTGAGTATTTTCTTTGGATGACAAGCACAGATCTCTATAGTTCTTAGTCGGAAAGTTGGCTACCACAAGAGGCTCAATACCATGAAGACCCCGCTCCAACTGTAGAAAAAGTGACAAACACTTTTTCAATCCAAAAACAGCAAATGATTCATACCTATTCTAGAAATGATAAACCAATATTCATAAGCTACTCTAATTATAAAATGACAACAACACGAGAACAACAACCCATTTCCAGGAAGGATTTTAACAACAAAAAGAACTGAAGTACAATTTTTGGTGCAGGTTCTATATGTAGCAAAAGTTTTTACTTGGTTATCACTATGTGATGCATTAAGACTGACAAGTGCATTTCGCACGATAGCAAATAAGATAATATTTAACATACACGAAAATGAAAATCGGGCAAATATAATTGATCAAATAAACATGGGGGAGAGACCAGATGATGCAATGTAACTGAGCATTTGCCATGCTGAGTGTCTAAAACTGTCGAATAATAATTTGCACTAAACACATAATTCAATTCAAATTGGGCAAATGCAACCTGAACATAAAGCAACACATTAATCAACTCATCCAAATGATGAATATATGTTATGAATATTTGGTCAGCTACTAAGATCTTACCTTTACATCGTTTATCTCAATGTTCATATAAGAAATTGAGACCCACATACAGTACCCCATCAGAGACTGAGACAAACACTGGAATTTGAGATATAATTTTTTCCTTTTTGGCAAGGCGATATTGTACAGTAATTAGACCCATAGAAACAAAAAAAAAAAAAAAAACATATATGAAGATTGAATAGTGAAATTAAGTGCTTACAATGCTAAGATTAGATCTAGAAGCCATGGCAGAAGACCGCCTGGAGGAATTCAAATGAATTCGAGCGCAAATAAGTCTCGTACATACAAACACTATGAACATAGTACTCACTGTGAATCCAATCACTGTCATCACCAAATTTATCCCCGAAGACATCATCTTTCCTTACCTTATTTTCCCCCCTTTATCAAATTCCCAAATCGGGTTATTTCTGTGTTCTCCCTTCTTTCTAAATTTTTCAGTCTCCCACAAGTAACTGAAATTCTCAGAAATTTTGAAATCTTGAACCAGTCATAAAGCTAAAAAGAAACAAAGATTCCAAGCTTAACCCTCTCATACAAGCAGTTGATCGACACGTAAAAAGCCTAAAGGGCGCAACTAATCATTATTGCGGAAATTCTCCCTCTTTCTTGCTTGAAAATCCCTCGATTTTTTTGTTTTGTTCCTCAATTGTTTATTTCAGAGCTCTCTCTTATCTGTAGATGTGATGGTGATGAAAGTGGAGCCATTGTGGAATTGGAATTCGAATTGGAGGAGCCCATTTCAACGAAAAGAAGCGAAGATAGAGGGGTGTGTGTGTGAGAGAGAGAGAGAGAGATTAGACTTTTAGAGTGTCGTTAAGAAGATTCGAGTGGGGAAGATAGAGTTGTCGTTAAGAAGGAATTAGTGTAATTAAGAAGATTCTAGCAGAGAAGTGATAAGAGAGATCTGAGATCAAAATAAAAATTTAATAGTAATATCAATCAGTCCAAAAAAGAATATAGCTAGAGGTTTCCACCACTCTTTTTAACGTACCTTTTAATACATACTGATACCGATACCGAATATCACAATTTGATATGATTAAGATTCAGAAACGAGAACACGAATTTCAAAATTAATATTCTCACATTCTCACATGTGTCGTCATTTTGTGTGGTACGGAGATCATTAAACTCTAATGAATCATTCGATTCGGTTAAAACACAAAAAATAGCATACAAATTTCAAGATAATAAAAATATTAATAATATTTTTCATTCTATGGTAAAAGATTCCTCTTTTTGATATTGTGGAGTCCAATCTTCCTTAGATGAGTCGGTAAAATGCATTATCATCATTGGACTATCATTTTCTCCTCAAGTTAGAGAGAAATTTTGGTAAAATGCATATTATCATATTATTGTAGTATTAATTGGAGAATTTTTTATTTTTTTATTTTTAATTTATAAGAGGAGAATGTTTGACAATCCAAATTTTAAATATTATGAATGTTGTTGTACTATGTTTCAAATGATCAATAAAATAAGTACAAGGTATATATCATATACTTCAAATTATTTTTAATTATCAAATCTCTTATTACATTAATTCTAGCCCGTAGCAATAGGAGATGCAACAATTGTAGCTCAAATTGCTCTACTTGGTTTTATTTTATTTTATTTCTTAAAAATGCAAGTGAATCTAATTGCACATTCAACACTTAATTAATGAAATTACTGTTAAATAAGGTATTCGATCTTTTATAAACTTCACAATTTAAATGATTGGGAAGAAGTCACTTCAACTTACAACCTTATTTAACATAACTTTTGATAATTAAAATTCACATTAATTTATAATATATTAAATATCACATTAAGTGAAAATTATTTTTTGGACGTTTATAATTTTATTACAATTTAATTATTTCAATAATACCTTACTTTTCGTTTTTCAATATATATTTAATTTATAAACGGTAATAAATACTTTAATTAATTCTCAATTAATTAACGTTATTCATTTAATTAATATTAATTAGAATTTCACATTTACATTTACAATTACATTCACATTCATGTCCCCGTTCTTAACAATTAATTAACATTCACATTCACATTCACATTCATTTAATTAATATTAATTAGAATTTCATATTCAGAAATGCAATTCATTATTCATATTCATGTATACTAATTAGCATCAAGTTTCACTTAATTGAAAATTAAATTATATTCATTTAATATAAATGATTTAACATTTATTGTCACATATATATTAATTTGTATTAATTTTAAACTAATTAACATTCACGTTAATTTATGTATCGTATTTGACATCCATCTTCATTTATGCATTTAGTTCTAATTCTAATACCCATATTTAAGTATGTATTTCATTATTTACGTACATATATAATAATTAACATTTATTTTCAAAGACTTGCATTTCTATCATATTTAGATCAAAGTGTAAATGGAAAGTCAAATATTACTGTCAAAGTACTTATAAATTATTTTAGAATAACGTGCAACGCACTTTCAATTCTAACTAGTCAACAAAAAATTGTTTTTACATCGTGGAAATTTATCTTATTCCATTTTGACCATAAGCTGACACGAAGTACCATATATTCAATTAAAAAAATTTTAAATATCACATCAAGTGAGAATCATTTTTTGGACGATTATAACCATACTACAATTCAATTATTTCAATAATATATCATTTTTTTTTGTTTTTCAATATATATTCAATTTATAAACTATAATAAATACTTTAATTAAATCTCAATTAATTAACGTTCACGTTCATTTAATTAATACTAATTAGATTTTAACATAACGTCCATATCCCTGTTATTAACAATTAATTAACATTTATTTAATCAATATTAATTATAATTTCATATTAAAAAATGTAGTTCATTATTCACATCCATGTATACTAATTAGTATCCAGTTTGACTTAATTGAAAATTAAATTATATTCATTTATGTAGTTGTAATTCTAATACCCACATTCAAGTATGCATCTCACTATTTACGTGCATATATAATAATTAACATTTATTTTCAGGAACATGCATTTCTATCATATTTAGATCAAAAGTGTAAATGAAAAGTCAAATATTACTTTCACAGTGTTTATAAAGTATTTCAATCTTCACTTATGTAGTTAGTTGTAATTCTAATACCCACATTCATGTATGCATTTCACTATTTAAATGCATATATAATAATTAACATTTATTTTCAGGGACTTGCATTTCTATCATATTTAAATCAAAAGTGTAAATGGAAGGTCAAAGATTACTTTCACAGTGTTTATAAAGTATTTCAGAATAACTATAGCCAACAAAAAAATGTTTTACATCGTGGAAGTTTATCTTATTCCATTTTGACCATAGGCTGACACGAAGTAACATATGTTCAATTTCAAGAAAAAATATTAAATGTCACATCAAGTGAAAATCATTTTTTGGACGATTATAATCATACTATTATTCAATCATTTCAATAATACATCACTTTTTTTTTCCTTTTTCTATATATATTTAATTTATAGATTGTAATAAATAATTTAATTAATTCTCAATTAATTAACATTCACAATATATTTAATTAATATTAATTAGAATTTCACATAATGTCCATATCCCTGTTATTTACAATTAATTAACATTAACATTAGCATTCATTTAATTAATATTAATTAGAATTTCATATTCAAAAATTGAGTTTATTATTCACATCAATGTATGCTAATTAGCATCCAATTTCACTTAATTGAAAATTAAAATATATTTATTTAATATAAATGATTTAACATTTATTGTCACGTACATATATTTCTTTCTATTAATTTTAAATTAATTAACATTCATGTTAAATCATCTATCGTATTTGTCATCTATCTTCATTCATTTATGTAATTAGTTGTAATTCTAATACCCACGTTCAAGTATGCATTTCACTATTTACGTGCATATATAATAATTAATATTTATTTTCAGAGGTTTGCATTTCTATCATATTTAGATCAAAAGGGTAAATGGAAAGTCAAATATTACTTTTACAATACTTATAAAATATTTCAAAATAACGTGCAACGCACCTTCAATTGCGACTAGTCAACAAAAAAATGTTTTCCCATCGTGGAAGTTTATCTTCTTCCATTATGACCATAAGCTGACACGAAGTAACATATGTTCAATTTAAAGAAAAAAAAGGAGTAGAAAAATGTAAACAATATAATTATCTCTAAAAGCACACAACGGTAATTTCATAAAATATGCTATGATCGGTGTATGAATATTATAATGTTTTACTTTTATAGTACAAAAACATCCATTTTTTAATGGTGTTATCCAGACAAGGGTCTCTTTCATTTGGATCTGATTACATATTGTTGGTATTAACAGGCCCAAAAACACAAAGTAATGAAGAATGTAAATTGAACACAAATGATTTTTTCACCCTAAGGCCCGGATGTTCACCCAAATAGGGCTAATCACCCGTTGAGCATTCACGCTCCAATCCAACCAGCAATTAATCAAAGCAAGTGTCACAATACAACAGATCCATGAAGGATAATGCCCTTAGACCCTGATTTTCTCTCAAGAAACCACAGACTCTATTACACAAAGTAACCAGTAGTTACTAATCACAACAAAAACATAATCGCCTAAACCACACCTTTACAAACATTAGATCTTACCAAGAGCACCTAGAGTTTAGAGATTACCGGCGAAAACCAAAAGTTTTCAGAAAGAGAAAACAGAGAGAGTAAGAGATGAGAAAACCCTAGAATCATCTCGATCCAGGCAAATCAAAAGGTCAAGCCAATAATACAAACGATAAGATGCATCCAACGATCACAGACCTTCCACTTGGCTTCATCTCAGCCTTTGAAATATAATGAATGAGCTGCTAGGTTGCAGTCAATGGGCTGGACTCTTCATATTATAATGGGTTCCATCATAGGCCCAAATTGTTAACTATATTAACAATCTCCACCTTGCCTAGAAATTTGGGATTCATAGCAGATTGGAGGTTAACACATCATTCAGTTTCATTTGCTCTATATACCTGCAATAAACACTAATCGGTAATTACATTTAGGAGATTCAAACAATCCCTAAATTTGCATAGAGACAGTATTTTAGTCCCCATATCTGTATGACTACACTTAGTTGAAATCTTTTCAATTTTCATGATTTCCTTTTCTAAGACATCTCTTATAAAATGAAATTTAACATCTATATGTTTAGTTTTATCATAAAAAACATGATTTCTACTAAAATGCATAGCAGATTGACTATCAGAGAATATAACAACATTATTATTAGAAAAACAAATTTCATTTAGTAAGTTTTTTAGCTAAATACCTTCTTTTACTGTATCTGTGGCTGCAATATATTCAACCTCTGTTGAAGACAAGGCTACAATTTTTTGTAGCTGTGATTTTCAGCTTATGCAGGTATTATTTAAAGTAA
This sequence comes from Fraxinus cuspidata, assembly GCA_903798385.1. Classification (NCBI taxonomy): domain Eukaryota; kingdom Viridiplantae; phylum Streptophyta; class Magnoliopsida; order Lamiales; family Oleaceae; genus Fraxinus; species Fraxinus cuspidata. The sequence goes on from CAIGRP010002057.1 coordinate 37,514, forward strand.
AAGCATATGCAGAAGTAGATTACCTATTATCAGAGATACCAGCAAAATCTGAGTCAACATAACCTTTTAGTTTTATTCCAGTTTTATTTTTACAAAACATAAGACCCAAATTTGAAGTCCATTTTAGATATAACAACCATTTAATGGCTATCCAATGATATTCACCTGGATTACTCATATATCTACTCAAGACACTTATAGTAAAAGCAAGATTAGGTCTAGTACATATCATAATATACATGACAGATTCAACAGCATTTGCATAAGGAACCTTTTCCATCATATTCATCTCTATTTCAGTTTTAGGACATTGCTCAGTTGAAAATTTAAACTGATTGTCAAGAGGTAAAGTAACATCTTTAGCACTTTCCATAGAAAATCTACGCAGAATTTTTGAAATATAAGACTGTTGAGTAAGAAACAGATTATGATTACTTCTATTTCTTCTAATTTCCATTCTTAGTATCCTTTTAGCTTCTCCTAAATCTTTTATTTCAAATTCATGTTTTAGTTTTTGCTTAATGATATTAATCTCAATCATATCACACCCAGCAAGTAACATATCATCAACATAAAGCAATAAATAATATGAATCAGAGCCTTCACTGCCCTTAAAATAAAAACATGAATCATATTCACTTCTATTGAAATCAAGTCCCTTTATAAAAGTATCAAACCTGATATACCATTGCCCGTGAGCTTGTTTCAAGCCATAGAGTGATTTTTGTAAACGACTCACACAATTTTCTTTACCTTTTTGTTCAAACCCCTTTGGTTGAGACATAAATTTTCTCATCCAAATTTTCATGTAGAAAGGCAGTTTGTACATCTAATTGTTCTAATTCAAAATCAAATTGAGAAACAATAGAAAGTAAGACTCTTATAGAGGTGTATTTGACTACATGTGAAAATATTTCATTATAGTCAATTTCCTCTCTTTGGTTAAAGCCCTTAGCAACTAATCTGGCCTTAAATCTTACACCATCACTATTAGAGTCTCATTCTTTTACTTTATAAATCCACTTACAGTCAATAACTCTTTTCCCTTTTGGTTTGTTCACTAAGATCCAAGTCTTATTTTTTACTAATGAAAGCATTTAATCTTTCATAGCAGCAAGCCAATAACTTGTATGTTCTCCCACAATGGCCTCTTCAGAAGAATTTGGCTCATTACCCAAAAAATTTTGAACATTCAAGGTTGTAACAAATTCAGAATCATTGTATCTAGAAGGAGGTCTAATTTCCCTTCTTACTCTGTCTCTTGCAAGATGATAGTCTCCTAAAGGTTTTCAGGTTGTTCAAGTTCAGGTATAATAGCATATTCAATCTCAGTATCATTTTCAGGTTCAATATTTAAATCCTGCCCAAGCTCCACCTCAAACTAATCATTATTTTCAGAGTTTAAATCTGCTTGAAAAAGTTCAGATTCTAAAACATTTTTATTTGGATCAGTTTTAGTTGTAGTTAACTCTTTTCCTTCAATGCATGGCATATCTAACTCATTGAAGATCACATTTCTGCTAATAATAACCTTATAGCCTCCTTGATTTCTTAACCAAACCCTATAACCCTTAATACGTTCACCATACACTAAGAAAATACCCTTAACAGATCTGGGCTCAAGTTTTCCTTCATTATGATGTACAAAAGCAGCACAACCAAAGATTTTCAGTTTAGAATAATTAGCAGAATAACCATTCCAAATATGATAAGGTGTATCAAACTTTAAGGATTTAGTAGGACACTTATTTATTAGATAAGATGCAGTTTTTACTGCTTCTCCCCAAAATAACTTTGGTAAGCCAGAACTTATCAGCATACATCTAACCTTTTCTAACAGAGTTCTATTCATCCTTTCTACAAGCCCATTCTGTTGAGAAATATAGGTAATAGTCCTATGTCTAAGGATCCCATTAGTTTTGCAGAAATAATCAAACTCTTCATTGCAAAATTCAAGGTCATTATCAGTTCTAAATGCTTTAACTCTTTTATTAACTTGA
>CAIGRP010002077.1:0-14836 GCA_903798385.1 Fraxinus cuspidata
CAATTGACAATGTCATAAGTTCCACTAGAGGTTCCACTTAGGAGGTCTACCAAAGATCGACATCCTTTCACACGGTATTCAGTAGAGCAGTACGTGTTATTGACTGATGGGGGAGACACCGAGAGTTATGCGAAAGCCATAGAATATGAACATAATACAAAATGGGTTGAGATCATGCACATGATAACCACACCTTTGAGTTAGTGAAACTAGGGGTGGGCATGGGTTCGGTTAGGTCGATTTTTGCCTCAACCCAAACCCAACCCAACATGATCGGTTTGATCTAAATTCAACCCAACCCAATCAAGTATCGGTCGGGTTGGGTTGGCCGGTTTGGGACAACTTGTTAACGAAAATTAAATTCATCCAATTGTCTATTATACTAAATTAGAATAGAAAAGATTAAATAATAAGTAAATAAATAAAATTATCTATTATCTTATTCAAGCCTCATTAGTCGAGCCTACAAAGAACAAATTGCCTTTAACATAACATGGAAAGTTATACTACATTTCTTGTGGGAAGGATAGTAAACTCCTCCTCTAAAATGCACTAAGTAATTAGAGTTACACTATTCATTCATACTTTTTAGGTTCTTTTTACTTTTTAGGCATTTTATGTTATTTCTTTTTTTTTAAATAGGTGGGTCGGGTTGGGCGGGTTTATTCGGTTTTCATGAGTTAACCCCGACCCGACCCGACCCGCCTATACAGCCAACCCACCTAACCAGTGTAAAAATAACAAAAAAATCAACTCAAACCGATCTGGTTAGTTCGGTTTGGGTGGTTTTGGCGGGTTTTGCCCACCCCTAAGTGAAACTACCTAAGGGTGAAAGAGCTTTGAATAATAGGTGGGTCTACAGGGTGAAGCAAAATGAGTTCACTTTATAGTCGCGGAATAAAGCTAGGTTGATTGTAAAAAAGGTTTGATTAGAGAAAATGTGTTGATTTGATGAAATCATCTCTCAAGTTGTAAAAATGTCATCTTTTCACATTGCTCTTAGCCTAACAAATAGTCTTAATTCAGAAGTTGAGTAGATGGATGTGGAAACTGCATTCCTTCATGGTGATTTGGAGGAGAATATTTATATGAATTAGCCAAAATGTTTCAAAATGAAAGGAAAATAAGATTATGTATGCAAGTTGAAGAAAAGTCTTTATAATCTAAGACAAGCACCGAGACAATGGTACACAAGTTTGAGTTTGTTATGGGGAAGCAATGCTATAAGAAAATAATTTCTGATCATTGTATTTGTTCAGAAATTCTTCGATGATGATTTTATCATTTTATTTTTCTACGTTAACGATATATTGATTGTTGGTAGGAATGCTTCAAGAATTGATAGGTTGAAATAGCAGTTGAGCAAATCTTTTGCTATGAATGACTTGGAACAAGCAAAGAAAATCATTGGCATAAGAATCAATTGTGACAGGAGTGCCAAGAAGTTATATTTGTCATAGGAGGAGTACATAAAGAAAGTGCTTGAGAGGTTCATATGGACAAGGCCAAAATGGTCAGCTCTCCTCTTGCTACCCACTTTAGATTGAGCATTGAGCAATGTCCTTCTACGGATAAGGGAAAGGAAGACATAGAAAGTGATCATTACACCTTAGCAGTAGGAAGTTTGATGTATGCGATGGTTTGCACAATACCAAATATAGCCTATACAGTTGGTATAGTTAACCGTTTCTTGTTGAATCTAGGAAGAAAGCATTGGAATGAAATTAAGTGGATCATGAGATATGTTTGAGGTACTTCAAGTTTGAGACTTGGTTTTGGAAATGGACAACCGTTGTTAATTGGTTATGCAGATGTAGATATGGTAGGAGATATGAATGCTCGTAAGTCTATATCGGGTTATTTGATTACTTTTGTAGGTGGGGCTGTAGCTTGGCAATCGAAATTTGAAAAGTTTATTGCCCTTTTTATGACAAAGGCAAAGTTTATTGTAGCAACAAAGGCAATTAAAGAGTTGCTATGGGCAAAGAAGTTCTTGAGAGAACTTGGTTTCAAGTAGCAGAGGTATGTATTATTTTGTAATAGTTAGAGTGCTATTCATTTTGCTAGAAATTTTAGTTTCCATGAAGATCGAGGCACATCGATGTATGATATCATTGGATTAGGAATGCGTTGAATGATAAGTTGCTGGAACTCGAGAAAGTTCATACCAATCATAATGGTTCTCATATGTTGACAAAGACACTACCAAAAAAAAAAAATTTGAAGATTGTTGTTCGATTGTCGGGATGGCGAATTCCTCCCCATAGTCGGAAGTTGGAGATTTGTTGGAGTCATTTCCTCTTATATGGAGGAAAGCCAATTTTTGGGGTCTTTTATTGTAACCCAAAGTCCATTAGGATTTTAATCCTAAAGATGAATATAAATATAAAGGAGATAGGAGAAAATAAAAGCCCAAGCCATTTTTCAAAAAAGAGAGAAAAAATAGTTTTTTTTTTCCCTATGTCCAGATTTAATTAGAGCACAAATCCTGAGTAATCCATGGTCCGATCGAGCTGAAATTTGGAAGAGAGGTTCACAAGACAGCTACAATTTGAACGGTGAAATTGGATTTGGAGTTCAGGAATATTGGTTAATGTGCATGAATGGTAACCGGCTATATTGATATATTTCTCCTATTTCATATTGCTATGTCGAGATTTTTGTCATCTTGAAGAAATATATGTTGTAGCCTTCAGTTGTGATTAGAGAAGACTTTGTGTACCCATTATTTGATCGATGATGGAGGTTTTGACTGGATAAGATCCCGTAGTTTTTATTCCTCACATAGGGGAATTTTTCCATGTAAAATAATTGCTTGTGGTTTGGTGTGATTGACTTTCTTTAAAATAAATTCAGAATATACAATTTAAAAATAAGGCATTTCACTTATTTGTTTCTAGTGAGAAGAATTATTTCGCTGTGTTTGTTTGTTTGCATCTCTCTCGGCATTTCACATAAGCCTAACCTTCGACTAAAGGTACAAAAATATGTAAATACGTCTCATGCACCACATATAGTTGTACTCTCAGTTATCATATACTAATTTTTTGTGCTCATGGTTACTTTCTTAGACTTGTTACCTGAGACTCTTTAAATTTATAATCACACGTCAAGTTCGAGAAGTCCTTGTCTTCTTCACAGTCTCTGAAAAGTGTAAGTATTATAGTTATCTTGACCATCAAAAGTTACATTGAGAGACATGCTTTATGTTTTTATAGATTATTTTAGGAAATATTCTGATATTGGACAAGAACTCATTAAAAGGAATGATGATTGATAAAAAAAAAAAAAAAAATTTAAGTTGGATGTATTTTGGAAGTTTGACACGTTTGGAAGTTGACGGACATCAACTTCCGTGTTTAAGGATTCAATCTGAACAAAAAGAGTGAACATGGGCCGAATTGTACAAATGAAAGTATAATTTTCAACAATCTGAGATATCCTATTTTGACTAAAATTATGGTTCTATGTCATGTTGGGACTATTTTAGACATAATTTAAGTCTATAAATAGGAATCTTTCATTTAATTAAAAGGAAGAGACTAGAGATAAAATCTTCAAGCAAGATCATACATCAAAATACATTAAATTCTCAAGATTTATATCTCAATTCGGGATTTGAAAGTTGAAAAATACATGCCTGGAGATTTACAAGCTTGAAAGGAGCTAGATGATCAATTGTTGAAAATTAAATGCCTAATAACAACGATTGCTAGGAATTTTTTCTCTATTACTTGTATTGACCTGATGATATTTTTAATTCTTTTATTATTAATTTCAATAAATGATTGGCTAAATAATTAGTTGTTATGATGAATGAAGTAACTTACGTTAATGTTTATTTAATTCAATAATTTTAATGCAACATTGATTATGTGTTAATTATTTGTTGTATGTTTAACTGAGATTCAATTGCTTGGTTTAAGAACAATATTAAGATCAAGAGAAGATATATTTGTCTAGCTCGTCAAATAAGTGACGTAAATTTTGATAAGAGAACGAGAGAGACTTTTACGGCTTATGCAATCATTATTGAATTACTACAATTGAATGCTTTTACGTACGTATAAATTTACATAGAGATATAATAAATTTAGATATGTGAATAGAGCTAGTTTTGCTCGAGAGATTATTAACTAAAATGATTAATTTGGTTGTTAATAAAAGGGGTTGAATGATGTTATGTTTAATGGATATTAAATAGCCTAATTTAAGTTGCAATTCCTAATCACTTAAACCCCCAAAAGTTCTCCACAGATTCGTTAAGCTTAGATTAATTTTGATTAGTTAGTATAATTTAGTTATAATTTAAACACTTGAATTGATACTTGGTTATGACTTTAATTTAGACTGAAGACAGATTTAAAATAGAAATTGATAGTAGGTAATTAGTTTTTGTGGGTCGATATTGGAACTTATAATCTACTTTAATATTTGTTATTAATACTTGTTACGATTCGTACATTTACGAAATCATACTAACTGTCCACAAATAATTTCGAGCCCTCATAAAAAAATGGAGTTGCTATGGACAGCATGAGAAATTTAAATATAGAAAATGCACCATTAACGCTTGAACCAGTTTCCCTAACGAAGGTAAAGTTACCAAATAAAGGATTTCAAATTTTAATTAAATGTCTGCTAACAAGTGGAAATCCAGAAAATATTTATTACCTCTCGATTGTTGGTTTTATGTGGAAATATTATTTATGTAGATAAAATATAAGAAAAATGAATATTGGGCTCTTCAATATTTCACGTGGTGTAACTATGGATCTCTAACCTTCAAAAGCAAGCTTCTCTGTTCCCAACGTATTTAAGCCTTGATTGGCACATATTTTCTTTAAAATCAATTTTTTTCTAAAATTATTTTAAAACACACATTCTATAAGACTTGATAAGTGCACAGTGTAACTTATTTAGGGCATCCTTTCTCGCTTACATATGATTAATTAAGCGGACCTACTTAATTTAGGTCAAATTATGTGAGTTGTAGGTAAACCCCAATTAGGATTCACTTGGACGAAATTGGCGAGAAATAGGTGAAATTGGAGCTTAATTGAAGATTATTCGAATCACTTGAGGATCAACCGAATTGTAATTGATCAATTGAATGTACTAATGGAGCTGTTGGGATGAAATTCATAAGTTTTGGGATTTAAATTCAATAATTAAAAAGTTTGAGGACTAAATTAAATTTTTTTGAAACTTGTATCAGATCTATTTTTAATGATTTTGAGATGATGATGATCTAATTATGGAGATTATAAGATTAAAGATTAAAATTGCATAACAAAACAGATTCAAGCTGATCGGAGGAAGAAATCCTAGTACCAAAATGAAGAAGATCATAAGTTGAGGCGTGCGATTGTACACTTGGAGGTTTGATTGGCAGCAATATTAATTCGATCAAACGATTCCTTTTTCAATTATACTTCTTTTTCAAAACCACCCAGGGCACAGATTTTGACCTAAATTCTTTCCTATAAATACATACCTTCATCCAACATTTCAAAGATGTTTGAAGGGATACATTATACACAAGAGATATTAAAGCCAAAGGAGGCTCCATGGTTAGAAACTTCATAATTCTACAAAGAAGAGAGCCAAAGAGGGAGCTTTTGATCCATAATTCCATATATTTCTTCAAAACTTTATAGAAACTTGTAACAAAACACCTTTCTATATACTTTCATACAATAATTTCTTGGGTGAAAAAGAAGAAGAATCAAAAGGAATTGATCAAGAGGTAAGATTTTGAAGATTTCTTTCTATTTTCTTTCCAATTATTCTTATCGAGTGATGTTGTATCAATTTTTTATGTTCTTGTAATTAATTTGATTCTTGACTAATTGTATAGATGTTAGGGGAATGTTGAATCCTACTTTTGAAGTTATAATATTTTATTTCAAATTTTAACTTTAAGACACGTGTTTGGGTGTGGATGATTGTTAGGAACTTAGTATTTTTCAATTAATTAGTTACTAATTGAATTGTCTTCTTTTAATATTCGAAAGAACAAAAATAAATAGAAATTTGGTAAGTAGTAACAATAATTGTAAAGTTCGATGTAGGGTAGAGATATATCACTATACTTTGCATAATATTATGAATGTTCTTGTATTGTAATACTTCTTTGCATGTTTGAATTTTTCATAGAAATATAAGAATGTCACATGTGATAATATATTTAGTTATTATCGAAGAGATTATTAAACGAATCAGAAATATTAATCTTCATATCTGTATGTATCTAAATCTCGATTGGTATTAAAATGGATGAATGTAGGAGGATTCGAAATCCCAGTGTTTGTTCAATTACTAAGTCTTATAACACTTCCACATTAGTTAATTTAATTATATAAAACTTCTCCACAGATTTTGTCATTCAATTAAAGTTCGTGTTGGTTAAAAAGCCCATGTTTAGGCTCCATTTTAATTTAATGTACTTTTTATCTTTAATGACATATTTTTCGAATAAAATAATATTATAAGTTTTAATCAAACATTCTCTAAAATATGTTTTTTCCCAAAACCTCGTTAAAATGGAACCCAAACAAAGGCTAAGTATTTATTCCTCTTGAGAATGATATTTTATTCACTACTTTATTTACGATATCATACACTTGTGAAATTTTAACCATTAGGACCCACAATTTTCTCAGTTTTTAGCCCTTGTTTGACCCTTATTTGCGGGGGAAAATGTGCTTTGGAATAGTGGGGTTTTGGAGAATGTGGTTAAAAAATAAAAAATAAAAGTTTTAATGTGTAAAATTATTTTATGAGAGAATGTGTGGTTAAAAATAAGTTTTGAAAAAAATAAGAGGCTGTTCTCTTTGTGTTTTGAGTTTTATTTTCATTTTGTGTTTTGTATTTTGAGTGTTCATTTTGAGATTTTTGAAAATGTGTTCTTTCTGGCATTTTAAAAAATTGTTTTGAAAACGCCCAAAACGTGTTTTGAAAATTTTGACTTGATTATAACTGAAAACACTCAAAATGACAAATATGTCGTTTTGAGTTTTCTTTACAAATTTTCAACTTGTTTTAAAAAACGAGCTTTCGAAAATGGGAAAGAGAACGCGTTTTCGCTATTTTGGAAAATCGAAAACAGAAAACGACTTGAAAATGGTAAAGAGAACATGCCCTGAGTTTTTGAAGAAATGAAGCCCAAACAGGGGCTCAACCATTCAGAGAAATGAATCCTAAACAGGGCTTAACAACACATCTAAACAAATTACAATTAGGGATAATTGCAGCAAAAGACTCAAACCTTTAAAACATTAGCATACTTTCTCCAAATCTTTGATTTGTTACAGCTGTTACCCCTAATATTTCCAAATGTTGCAAGTGAAACCCTTTTAGACAGTTTCCATCCATAATTCTGTTAGTTGGCAAACAATTTAACTTTGACCACATTCTTAATATTTTTAAAAGGGGGCAAAATAGTAACTTTTAATTTATCACATTAAATAATTAAATAAGAAAATAAGAAACAAAAAATACACACACACTATCGTCTTCTTCTTGTCAACCCTTACCCCACCCCACCTCAGACCCAAAATCCACACCGACCACCGCCACCTCTACCTCAAACTCAAATGCCCCATTAGAAGAACATAACATTACCTGCTAAGCTTCAAAATCATCAAAACTAAACATTGACCTGGCCACAGTGTGCTCAACATGATACACAATATCCTTCTGCAAACTTACTGGATAATTCTTCAAAAATCCATCAATTTCCTAAAAAAGATCTATGGGAAACAAGAGTCCACAACAAATCCAAAAACAAAGTCAAAGATCAACGAACTAACCCACAATTCCAAGACCAGTCGAAAGAGCGGGATCTACAATTCTATCAGTAGCAATGCATAGCAATTGAAAAGTCTTAAAAGGAAGAAAATCCTTTAAAACACATTTACAAAATTGACGAAAACTCATATCACAAATCTGTTTCAGCCACCAAAATGAGCAATTAAACAACAATTAACCAAATCCCATATTCCAAATTCGTCTCAGCAACCATAAAGAACAATTAACCAAAAATCAAATCGAAAAGAATCCAAAAATAAGTGGAAACTTTTGGTAGAAATTTTGAAAACCCACTTCTAAATTTTTTCCCCAGTGACCAAGCACCACCATTTTATATCAAATTACCCCAAAAAAGACATCTTTAATAGAACCACTCAAAATCCTACTTGTTAAATCAATTCAAGAAGCTTGACTCCCAAAAAATCCAAGATCAAGTAAGAATGAGATCAAAAGACGTATTAATATAACCGCTCAAAATCCTACTTATCACAAGTGATAACTTGAGGTGGCCCGATTTTGTTTCCGGGGTTTTGGGTTTGAGGTGGGGGTGTGTGTGAGAGTTGAGAGGAAGAAGATGATTGTGTGTGTGTGTGTTTTATTTTTTATTTAATTATTTAATGTGATGAATGGAAAATTATTCTTTTGTCCATTTCTAAAACATAAAAAATGTGGTCAAAATTTAATTTTTGGTCAACTAACAGAATTATAGATGGAAATTGTCCAAAATGGCTTCACTTGCAACATTTGAAAATGTTAGGAGTGACGACTACAACAAATCAAATGTTTGGAAAAAATCTACTAATGTTTTAAAGATTTGGGACTTTTGTTGCAATTATCCCTTAAAATTATTTTTCACTTGAAAAAGTTTATGCCAAACGAGCTTTTAAATTTGCAATTTGGATCCCATGTGACCAAACTACCATCAATTTAGACATCAAAATTGCGCTTGAATTTCATGTGATTTACTTGAAGGGAAAAACCATCAAATCACTTAACATATATCTTTTTGTTCAATTGAAAATTGTTGGCAATTTTAATGTCCACAACGATGATTCTAGTCACATGGGAATTCATATTAACATATTTAAATAGGCCAAGGACTCATAATCTGTCTTCTGAAGGTTGCGCACCGATAAATACACCGTGTGAAACGTTGGAGGTACCCAACCGTAAATTTTCCTAAAACATAGAAATGAATTATGGTATCAAGACTTGTAGTTTTAACTTAAAATATTAATTTATTAGGGGGAGTAACTCAGTGCCTTGTACGTTAAGTATTTATCCCTTTTCAACATATTGACAATTCTTTTTGTTCTAGAATAGCTAATAGTGGGAGACAAATCTCTATTGGAAAATCTAGCAAAATACTGCCATAATCCTCACAAATTTGAATTACATGTTATCAAAATTACACGAAATAACAATTACACACTTTTTCAAATTATTCATGCTTGAGCCTATATAATATACGGCCTGTGAAGAAAATTCTGTATGTTCCCCATTAGTATGTATTTATCCCCGTATTTTGGCTTTAGAAGTTGAACAGTTATTGAAGAAAATCTGCAAATCTTTATGTAAATTATTTGAGTATCTTTTTCTCTGTATTTTTTTTCCCTGTAAGTCACAATGGAGGCATCAACTTTTGACTAAATGGAACACAAAAGGCATTACTTTATTCCTAATTTTTTTTCCCACCTGTATTGATGTCATTGATCGTATATGGAAAAGAGTAAAATCTAAATATAATCGACGCAAAAATGCGATGAATCGAGCCTAAAATAGAATTGAAAAATTTCACGACCAGCTTTATGAATCTTTTTCTTTGCTGGAAAACAAAGTTCAAAATTATTCACATCCCTTTACAGTTAGAAAAAAATATGTTCATTCTGATTCCTTTTTAATGGCTGGCATCTCAAATATTTCCAATAGTTGAACATATTTTTGAAATTCAAGAATCAGATAACCAGACCAATTTTATGTCCTTTGTATCAAGCTCAAGCATAGACTAGCACTGATGGTAATGATGTACAGGCAAAATAATTAATTTTTGTATCGACAATTTCCTAGCATTCACATGTTATTTCCTGACATAGAAATGACATTCACAAAGGGAAAGGGAATAGAAAACCTAACATTAACTTATGTATATATTCGAGAGCTAATTAAGTCTATGCACTACAAGAAACTTGTCTTTTGTAATGTGCTTGCCGTGGTAATTGCCTGTTGTTAAAGCTATGAAATACATATGAACTTTTAACTACGGCAATGAAGGTTGACAAATGAGGAGATTATAACAACACACAATAAACTTTGTAAAAAATGCGCAAAGTACAAAACTATTTTGCAACATACCACAAACGTTGCAAAATGATGGCTCCGTTTGTGTTTCATTTTTTTAGTACTCTTTTTTCAAAGTCAAATTATAATTTAATAATACATTTTGTAGGATTCACAAGTATTATAAATTTATGTATCACCCTTTCTTGAAAAGTGACTTTTTAGTGAAAAAATAAAATTGGAATCGAGGTTATGTATTGTTATGTTTCGATTTTAATCAACTGGTAGGGTCATGTCTAAACGTATACCTTCTAATTATAATTTTAAAAAAATCTCAAAACCAGCTAATTATTTCTCGTCAAGGAGTCGAGATACAATGCACCTATGGTGTGTAATTTTCTAAGGATGGGAAAGGTAAAAATTGTTGGCATGACATCTTGTTCAGCCACAAATAGAAATTATTCCTGTTAATCATTTTCAAAATTATATATATATATATATATATATATATATATATATATATAAATTATAGTATAGAACTTCGAAAACTAGCTAAAGCTATTTCTTAAATTCAAATATGCTATATCTTTAATTGACACAAATAGAAATTATTCCTGTTAATCATTTTCAAAATTATATATATATATATATATATATATATATATATATATATAAATTATAGTATAGAACTTCGAAAACTAGCTAAAGCTATTTCTTAAATTCAAATATGCTATATCTTTAATTGTAGACAGGCAATTACTGTCAATTGATGTATATTGAGTCTTCTTCCATGTAACTCTTCTCCATCTTAAGGGTTAAATTTTACATGAATTAAATGTTAATATTTATATCAAAGTCTATTAAACTCAAATGAGCAATTCGAACCGAGAAAAACTCAAATGATTGGCATTCTCAAACGAATCACTATTATACGGGCATGTTAAGAAATAAATCACACGTTAAATACCAAAATATGAATCAAGGGTTTATGCTACTCCTCTTATTAAGATTGATATTTTAAAACCAATTTTAATGGCTCATGCATAAGAATTTAAAAAATGCTCATCATCATTTCACAATTTATAAAAATCTGTAAGAGTTGTCATGTCAAGAACAATAAGACAACAAGTTCTCCCAAAAGCTTTGCTACTAGGAGATGTGCAATTAAACTCTTTATCATGACCATGCTCAAGAATTCGTCACGAGTACTATTATTTTAGACATTACTTTGAGAATCCCTTAACATAAGTCCACGCTCATGTTGAAGCAATACTCTTTGCATCAATTGATTCTAGTACCTATTACTACTTTGCTCGTTGCATACTAGTTATCAGAATAGGGTCATCTCTTTTTTCCTCCAATTCCAGGAGGCTTTCGGCATCTGCCTCCCAGGAGCTGAGTTATCACATTCAAAAGGAAGGTTTAAATTCTCGTAAAGAAACCCTAACCCTAAATTTTCTTTAAAAAAAATAAAAAATTCCCTGATCAGATACTTATATGTCAATAATACACATGCATGAGTGCACTCAAAATAAGAACAAAAAGAAAATAAGAAAATTAAGCAGTCTTAACTATTAGTAGAATTTAATTAAGTACAAGAATAAGGAAGAAAATTAATTTAATCAAACTAGTACCTCAATGAGCTAAAAGCTAGTAATTTACATGCAAATAATAGAGTTTCTATAGTGAATTTGAAGTGGGTTTATGTCTAAAGAAAACCCCAAATTCATTTGTCAGTGGGAAAATAACATACCAGTCACAGTAAGGTGAATTTCCCTTTTACTCCTCCTTTGTCTCCTTTAGAATTTGTGAAGGTAGCATATCTTCAAGAAGTCCATGGTCTCTGGCTAAAGGAGTTGCAGAGGGGTAAAAAGGTCTTTCTTGATGTGGTCGAGGAACTAAGGGACTAGTATTGGTGAAACTCAAAGCTGGTGTCAAATTATGGAAATAGGGTTGCTGCTGAATTTGTTGCTGTTGGTTTTGATAATGAATCGCTTGAGGGATGGAAAAAAAAGAACCACCTCTACCCCTATCACCACCACTGCCGCTTCCACCTCCACCAAAAGTAGTGTTTCCTGGCATTATTCCGAAGCTTCCACGAGGCGTTATCGGACACGGGTGTGTGTGGGTACCTTCATATGTTGTGACAACTATGGACGGATCCTCAGATGATCTTTCTACTCTTTTCTTCACCCCACAAGCTGTACTAGTGCAGCGATAATAGCTCCTGAACAAAAAATTGCATAAGCCCACAAATTATTTTTTAGCAAAATCTACTCATAATCATTATCTTAATGTCACTTTTCACTCCCTTATCAAAATAAGCAAAACCATCATCATAAGTGAAAAAATAAAAAGATAAGTACATACACAAGAATGTATCTATAAGCGTGTATATACGCGTGTGTGAATATACCTTGGAAAGGGGCTGTTTTTCACTGCCTTTTGGCCGTACTTTCTCCATCTATATCCATCATCTAAATTATCAATTTCACTCTTTGTCATGAACGCAAATCTCGGTTCTCTTTGCCTTTTTTGGTTCTTCTTTTTGGGTTTCAACCTAAAGTTAGCAATAAAAATGTTAATTCTTATTTTTCTCTTAAGCAAGAATATAAATGACAGAATATGAGCATCATCAAATCCATTGTATTTACAGTAATCAGAACATGCACAACAAAAAACACTTTTATTCCTGTTTTGAACCACCTCGTCTAAAAGTTTAAGCCAATATTTGTCTTAGCCTTGATGCAATCCTTAGAAAGAACCAAAGAAGATCTAAAAATTGGACCTTTGTACACATTAAATAGAAAAGAGAAAAAAGAAAAGAGCTCACTGTTTTTTGGTCTTTTCTTGGTCATTTTGTTCTTCATCCACAGTTTTAATCTGTTTATCATTAGCAGCTTCATTTGACGACGAAGAAATAGACGAAGAATTTGGGCTGGCTGGAGTGTCGACCACCTCAGACGACTCCGGGACTGTTGACGGCGGTGACGGAAGAGGCTGTGGCTGTGACTGTGACTGTAGTGGAATCAGCGGCGGTGTTTGTAGCAAATCAAATATAGAAGGGCTAGCAAAATCTTGAACATTCAACATGTCCATGAAGCCTAAAGAACCCTTCTGATCAGCCTCACATGGGATGTCAAATATGCTATTTGCCAAGAAAAAGCTATTTGATGAAATCATCTGATTATTCTGATCGGAAAGTGCTGTGTTTTCAGTTGAACTCTCCTCTTTCCTCTCCATTAATTTGATTACAGGCACCACAAGTTTTCCATCTGCTCTTAAGAGAGAGCTTTTGTTTTATTTTGTTTTGTTCTCTCTATTTGAAGTGTGAATAGATTTGTGTAGAGACTTTCTTAAGGTGCTTTTCTGGGTGGTTTTTCGATAGCAGCTTGGCCCCCACAGACTTTTTTTATTTTAATAATTCTATTACCCTTTTTATTCTTTTATGGCTCATCTCATAAGGTGGATCGAACTATTTAGAAATTAAGCCCCTGGTCGAGCCATATTAGAATTTTTATTTTCATATTTCTAATCATTTTCAACCACACATTTTTCGATAAAATAATATTTTACATCACATCAATAACTTTTTTTTTTTAACCACACATTCTCCATCAATCTATTATTCTAAAATTTTTTCTTTCAAAATAATGTGGCTCAAATACACCCTAAGACTGATAAAATTATAATATCATAAATTCGTAGAAGATTAAATTATCTCTTAAGTCTAAGTTGGGCCAGAAAATTTTTAATTTTCTCTTTCTACTTCTATAAGTAACTTGAGAAAAAAGTTGAAAAATGAAAAGTTCCAAGCACGAATTATACATTATTAGTTCTTAATATCCAATAGTAAGTGATTTTTAATTTCTTTTGGATTATGTTTTTAGTTACTAAACCTGAGTTTATTGCAAAATTTAGGGGTCTATATGACGTTGTTTTTGATAAGTTAAAAATTATTTTGAAAGTGCTTAAAATTTTGATAATTTTTTGAATGTATTATGTCTTGTTAGAATATTTTTTTAAAGATAATGGACGCAAGATGATTGTCTAAAATAATCTACAAAAAAACAGACTCAAAAATGAAATAGAAACTATCCCAAACATGCCCCAATCCTACTTGAGTATTCATAAAAGTAACTCTTGAATTAGTCCATGGGGAAGAGAATGTATAGTTTAATTGTGTATAAATTGTTACCGCATCCGATTTATTCAGGTTGCGAATCAGGGGGGAAAGTCTCAATTTCTCAAAACTAGTAGGACGAAACTTGGATACCTTAAGTCATTAAAAAAAAAAAAAAAAACTTTATGTTCAGAAGGAACTGTCGAAAACTGTAGCTAAAAATTCATTTTTTAAACGACTACAAATTTTCTTTATAAATTTTCCACGCCGGGGGGGGGGGGGGGGGGGTGGTGGGGANAAGTGCCGGTGGACAGTTGGTACGGAAATTTAAACGGTGGGGGGCCGTTGGCACTTAATGCTAAGGACAGGCTACACTGTGGACGGCAATATGGTTGACATTTCCTTGCGCGGGACGTTGACCGGTAACCGGTTATTATGTGTGAATGGGTTTTCGATTTCACCTATAATTGAGGGAAAAATAGCTCTAGATGGTCAAAATTAGTTCATATTGGAATTTGTTTTTACCCTTAATTCCCTTCCAACTTTAAGGCCCTGATTGATATGGCTGATTTTCCATCCAACTTTTGTAGTGTTTGATGGGTAAAATTTTCCCGAGAAAATATT
>CAIGRP010002083.1:0-30969 GCA_903798385.1 Fraxinus cuspidata
ACATAATGTCGCATGACACTCTATCATTTGCTAATTTTAAACGCTATCAACTTTTCATCCAATATTTCCTTGCACATCATTTATATAATCTTTTATGTACCATTTTTATGTATAAGTAGCATAATCCGTCATATTACCTCTACTAGCGTTCGGTTTTGCTGCATGTACATAACTTACATAATTGTTTACCAAAAAATGATGTGCGAGATTTAATTAGATTAAAATCTAATCAATCAAATAACTTTCTTACTTATATTTTGATACCTCATTATTATGTAAAGCATTATGAGCATGTTTGAGCCCTATTAAAATGTTTATAATGTATTTTGAAATAGTAGATTGATGAAAAATGTGTGATTAAAAATAATAAAAAAATTAATTTTCGTGTAATATTATTTTATTGAATAAAGTGTGGTGGAAAAGAATAAAGAGAAAATTGTATTTTGAAAAAATTTTACTTTTAGTTTGTTACAGATAGTAAATAGTTATGTACAAGAAGTATTTTTCACCAACGTTTGGTTTGGTGTTTGAGGGAGATGTAGGGTGCAGTTTATTTTATTTTATTGTTTTTCAATTAGTTTTTTATTATTATATTGCAAAAATATAAATATACAATCTTGCCCTTTTAAAATTAATTAAAATGTGATCAAATGGATGACTAACAGAGGAATTGAAGAATTACATCCATATGTCTTCTAGCTGCAATTGAGATGAAACGTTTGGAACCGTGGATATAAAAATGAAAGGTTTGAGTAGAATTTGTAATAAATTGAAAGGTTTGGAACCCCAACTGCAATTCTTCCTTAATTTAATTATTCAATCGGCGTGATTTATGGGTCATAAAGTCAATTAATTACGAGTTTTCATATAGTAAAGTACAATTAATTTAGGTGGGTCAACTGCACATGGAATTGCTTAATTTTGTCATATAAAATTTATGGAAAATGTGTAACATTTTTTTATTCTTTTTATCAGAGAAAAAGAAAGTCAGTCCATAGGGACTTGTTTGTTAGCCCCGTATTCCATAAGTCAATGGTTCGAACCCGTAATGAGACCCGAGATTCTTTTACCCACTTCTAGTATTAAGTAGTTCAATGAACGCTTTTCAAATATCTTATTCAATATTTAAATAAAATAAAAGATAAAAATATAGCACAAAAACTATTTAACCAAAATCATTAGCCAAAAA
Organism: Fraxinus cuspidata; assembly: GCA_903798385.1. NCBI lineage: Eukaryota > Viridiplantae > Streptophyta > Magnoliopsida > Lamiales > Oleaceae > Fraxinus > Fraxinus cuspidata. Next base: position 1,190 of record CAIGRP010002083.1, read on the forward strand.
TAATCACATATAGCTGAAAATTTAGTTGTTTTATCTGTTTTTATAGCGGACATTATGATCTATATCGCATAAAGGAAAAAAAAAGTACACATTTGATCTCAAATTTCTCGAAAATAATTTTTAATTTGTTTTCATTTTATCCCAATAAAAAAAGAAAGGGCAAATGGGGACGAGGTATTTAGGTTTTATGGACCCTTGGTCTGAGTTCTTATTGTAATTGAAAATTTTTGTACCGGAGTCTCATCTCTAAGACTTGTTCGTTGTATATAGATCCCACTTTTCGTAGAAGAGATTCTTGAAAAAACTAACTTAATTAGTATTTGAAAATTATTTTTTTAAAGAGTTTCATCTTCTATAAGATATTTTAGAGGAAGTCACATTTGATCAATTTTTTAAAGCTCTTTGAAAGTTTTAAATTATTTAGACCTATGTGCGGAATTACACAATTAAAAGTAACATGTCATTTTTAATTGTTTCTAGATAATTAAATCAAACAAGTCAATTTATCATAAGTTGAATACCACAATCAATAATTAAAGTAATAAAGAACACCAAAGATGATCATGAAAAAACTCCAACTAGGTAAAAACTTCTGGCATTTTGCCAATCAATAATCTAATATAAATCGAAGCAAACTTACATTACGATCTAGACTCGTCCACCTTGTAGAACTTCTGACCTCAATTCCTACAGTCTCTCTTGACCCTACTGGAGGTGTGCTCCTTCAAAACAAATCCTGATTGGTTTATACCTTAGTCCTCCTGAATTACGTGCTCCGACGTCATATCCTGACTCTTGGTATCTCACATTAATCCTCCTAAATTCGTGCTTCTACAACAGCTTCCGATCCCTGGTATCGATTTATCTTTAATGGATTAAATGGTTTGGTGTTTGATTTGTGGTTTAATATGAAACAATACGACGAAATCAACAAATCAAAGTTTGGATGACATTATGACTCAAATAATAAGGTGGTTGAATATTTGAATCAATGAATGTGTTTTGGATTTTCAAATGAATAATCTCTATGGAAAATATGATTCAACACACTTTTGGACGTTCATATATATATATATATATATAGGAAAAAGTGTTTGGGATGAAAAAGGATTGAAAAATCAAGTGTTTGTAGCAAAACAGAATTTTGAATGTCAACCGTCGCTCGAGCGCCAAGCCAGTGACAGGCGAGCAGCAGCTGAGCAATTGTTAGTATTTTTATCATAACTTTCTCTCTCGATATCCGATTAAGGTGATTCAAAATGCGTTGGAAAGATAATTCAAAGAGCTACAATTATTCTTCAATAGTCTTATCCAAATTCCGATATTTTCTATGTGAAAAATGCGGTGAAAGTTGTGACTGAGAATTTGGAGCATAACTTGTACGGCTCTTTGACACTCTTTGGATTTCTAAATGTATTCCAATGATTATATGTGATAATTTTGAACTCCTTCAAGGACTATACTACCAACCCAACTCTTTTGACTTTAATTAGGATTCTGTAACTCATATTTTGACTTTGATTACAACCCGATAAACTCATAATACTATTCAATTAGAACTTGATTTTGACAAAGGAAATTGTCAATTATAATTTGGACTTAACACTCTTCTTACTAAAAAACACATAAAATTACTCAAAAATAACTTTTGAATTTCAAAAGTTCTTTTTAACGTCTCAAAAATAGTCATCGATATATAAATAAAAATGAAAGTTAAAAAATAAGGAATAGAGAAATAGTGGGGGTTGGGGGAGGGGGGTGCAAATTGTGTGTGCCAGGCTTGCACTCTAATAATCCACTAGGATTCTATAAATGGGTTTGCTTCAAAGCCAACTGAACCAGCACTCTCTGTCTCCCTACATATATATCATCAATAAAGCTGCAGGTGATTTTTTCTGTATCTACAGTACTATTCATATAACATTGTTTATGTATGTATGCATACCTTCACTTGTTGCAAACAACATTACTATACACTTTCGAGTAACATCTAATCACTACCCTCAACAACTTTAAGCCCATATATAGGTACTGGATTGGACCGAACCGCCTAATAAACAAGAGTTTTTCTTTTTTTGCTTGTACGATAATATTGATCTATCTACTTATCTAGCTATCTACTATATATGCAAGCTCAAGAACAAGTTATGGCTAAGGATCACCACCATACAATCAAAGGAAAGTGCATCAAGCGGCCAAGGCCCTCGTCGCCACTTGCATTAACCATAGCCATCATCAGCTCATGCAGCACGGCCGCCGGTGCAAGTGATATTTCAGGTACTTCTGATCCTTTCGCCTCCTTGCCACCTAATGCAGATGAACATTCTGATGAAGAAGAAGATATGGCCAACTGTTTAATTCCTTTGGCCAAAAGCCAAACCACAAAGCCATTAGAACCGGCGGCGGTGGAGGCTTCCGTCACCAATAAGACGGCAGCAGCAGTGGCGGCTGTAGAGGTTTACCGGTGTAAGACGTGTAACCGATGTTTCCCTTCATTCCAAGCCCTTGGTGGACACAGGGCTAGTCACAAGAGACGTAAGCCAACAACCCTAGAAGTAAATCAACCCAATGTTCAAATCAATTATGATCACCGTACAATTCTTTCACTTCAAATTTCAAGCAGAAATTCAGACTACAACCAACAAAACAAATCTAGGGTTCATGAATGTTCTATATGTGGAGCTGAATTCAGCTCTGGCCAAGCCTTAGGCGGTCACATGAGGCGGCACAGACGGATGCAGTTGGCGGCGGTGGCACCTGATAGTCAACATGAAGAGTCTAAAGAAGCCATGAAACTTAGAAACCTGTTGTCATTAGATCTTAATCTTCCTGCCCCAGAACCAGAAGATGATGATCTTCGAGAATCCAAATTTTCTTTTGCATCCGAAGAAGTTATTGTCTTCTCCGCCTCTCCTTTGGTTGATTACCATTACTAGTTTATTCATATTCTTTTGTGAATTATTAACAGTTTATTCAAAGTAGATATGATTCTTCTGTATTCTTAGGTCCATTAATAAATATGTTTAATTTTTTGCTGCAATATCTTTCTTCGATTATTTACCCTAAATGAAAGTAATAGCAATCCGTCAATAATCGTTGTTGGAAAAAGGAAGATAATGAGCCATGAAAGGGGTTAAGCAGAGCAGCAGCAGCATCGCAATTAAAAGTGGTGAATTAGGTTCGTTTGGTTCATCACGAGAAGCAAAATAAAACTGCAACTATTTGTTTGTTCCATTAAAATGACAGAAAATTAATGAATACATTTACGCTACAGCCTACATTGCCATAATATTTTACTAATGTCACGTGACATTTCATCGTTAGACTATTTAAAGCATGGTTTTTTCATCAAGTCAAATGCTATCTCCTCGGATTCTCACTATTGTTAAATTTCTTGTGACAAAGTGACAAAATCCTAATGCATATAGTGCATCTGTACGAGCCAAGTATAAGTGCCCCTTCTTTTGTGACGTCAAGGTAATATGCTTAGGGCACTTTCAAGAAACTTTTTTAACACGAGATTCTCTGTATTTTAAAGAGTCAACCCTTAAAATTATGCTCTAAAAAACTCTTTAAATTAACATCGTGATTTAGATAGTGAGTTTGACTTTCCAAATTTCACTCTCTATAATTAAATACATTCAAATTATTTTAATTTTTAATGAAAGAAAAATAATAAAAAAAATTGGAAAGAAGCTATTGAAAATAAAAGATAGAGAAAAAAATAAATATTTTTTGGGAGTGTTAAATATAAAAAACATGTTGAAGTACTTAAAAAATTTTACTCTCTAAAATATAGAATATGCTCTTTAAAAATATAGAATCTTTTGTACATGCTTTAACGTCCAAATAAATTGCAAAAATAAGTCAATTTTTTTTCTTTATTAAACTTATCATGCCCAAACGATTAAACAAGACCCTTTTTTTTTACTTCACTACTTGAGCTAGGTCTAGATTCATGATAAGTATAATTTTGGGACATGATAAGTTTAATGACATTTAAAGTTTGCGCTGGACCGAAATGAAGAAATCTCAGTCCATTTAGGACTCAATTTCCGGTATTTTTAGGAGACTTAGAGACATGTAAGAGCACGAATTTGAATTTATAAACTTTTTTAAGTGATAACTTTTGTACACTTCGCTGACTTTTATAGATTTGTGTTGAATTAATGAAAGTATAGTAGATTCCTATACATTTTCATTTTAAAACTTTTATAATTTATTTTAGAATTCATATGACTTTTGAAACCTTCCATTTAAAATAGAATTCACCTGGATTCCCATATAAGAGGCGGAAAATCAATCCCCTATTTTAAAAGAATAAAAATTAAGCCACCTTAATTAAATAAATAAATATCACAAGTACTATCAATTTGTCAAACTTTAAAAAAAAAATCAATGTATTTAAAATTTTATTAAAATTAGTCTTTTTAAATATTTAATTATAAGTTGATCTTTCACATAAAACATTGGATGAAGAAAAAGAAAAAAATATTATAACAATTTAATCTTTCATTGTAGAAAATGAAGAGAAACAATAAAAAAGAGAAAAGAAAGGAAAAGAAAAAGAGAACAAATATAACAAGTAGAAGAAAAATAATAAACTTTTAATCATTTCTTTAGGTTTGTAAAAGAGAAGAAGAAAAATAATATTAAAATGACAAACTACATATTAAAAAAAAAAATCTTGGATGAAAGTCTCTAAAAATCTTGGAGTGAATGAGAGGCATTTTTTGAAATTTTATTTTTGTAATTTCTATCTAAAAATTAACACTATAAATTTTAGCAGAAGTCTTTAAAAGCCACTGTTATTTTGAATACCACATGACATATAGAGACTCTTAAAAGGTTTAAATTGAATACGTTGAAACTTTTTAGAAGCTTAAAAAAGTATTTATTGAATACATCAATACTTTTAGAGAGACTTGAAAAATTTACATTGAATACCCCTAAATGTTGTAGAATATTGCTATTTGTACATCGCCGTTTACAAATTTTTTTTATAGATTGGTAAGGTGACAAAAAGAAAATGGGAAAGTTTTATTTTTTTAGTTGATTGGTAAAATTTTAAATCAATCATATCTTGTCCATTCTCTGTTTGTAAATAAATATTTAATTCGTGATGTACATGTGCGCAATCGAACTGTTAAATCTTAAGAGTCTTTAAAAAACACGATTGAATACACCAAAGACATATTGAAGGAATGTGCACCCTTTTTTACATGAAATTCAATGGTCCAGGCTCAAAATTACTGATTCAAGGTTGAAGGATATTCCAAGGTGGAGACTGGGTTCTTGCTTCGAGATTCAACTTGGGATTTTCTATTTTTATTCTCGTACAATTTTATGGATTTATGTAATAGAACGATGAGTCGATCTATTTCGATTATGTAATGTAAAAATTGACGTGGGTAGATAGTAATACAATCTTCAAGAAAACAATACTCTACTTCAGTATTATATTACTTATCACGATACCGTAACACTTATGGTTTTAAACAACCCAATAACGAGAAATGATGCTAAAAATGCAAGAGAAGATTATTATTGCAACCCTATAATTTGTAGTAACATTGTACTCTTCTCCATCAAAGTTTAGTCAAGTTGAATTCATCTTTACAATAAAAAATAGTGGAAAATGAATGTTATTTTTAATTAGTTTAATTTTATTCTTCCTCCTAAACCAATAAATTAAGAATGAGTCATTCTTCATCTAACCATTAAAAGGTTGCAATTTAAGAAATATTAGGGTATGTTCTCTTTACTGTTTTCAAACCGTTTCCTGTTTTCGATTTTTTAAAATAGTGAAAACGCGTTCTCTTTCCCATTTTCGAAAACCGTTTTTGAAAATAAGTTAAAAATTTATAAAGAAAACTCAAAAAGATAAATTTGTCGTTTTTTATGTTTTCACTTATAATCAAGTCAAAATTTTCAAAATGCGTTTTGTGTGTTTTCAAAACAATTTTTCAAAATGCCAAAAGAACACATTTTCAATAATCTAAAAATGGACACTAAAAACACAAAATACAAAATGAATTCAAAACACAAAATACAAAACACAAAATTGAAACACGGAGAAAACAACCCCTTATGTTTTCAAAGAAATTGTTAGTATTAAGATCTTCAACTTATTCTTTCTTTCTTTTATTGCATTACTTTAATTGTACTAAAGGTCCTAATCTTCGTTTATTATCACATTTATGTCACCATTTTTTTTTATCATATTTCTATTCTCAACATTTCCTTAATTACTACATCTAGTATCTGATTGTGGTTTATTATCGAAATTATGATAGAGCGTTTTGCAATGAGGTACAAATATTCTATCGTGTTTTTATAACTATTACTTCATTTCCTATTTAAAATATGAAACAACAATAAGTCATTTTACATCCTTATAATACATTGAGATCAATGTTCCAATAAGTTTTTAGAACATCTGGACCATTTTGGCTCTTAGCATTTCTTCTTACTCATTTTTAGTTTCTTGAAAATAAGAAAAATAAACTATTGTAAGTTCTTAACCTATGGGTATAGGAGTAAATAAGAGCATGGTTCAAATTTTTAATCTCTTCTATTTTGTTAAATTAAAAATAAGTGTATAAAAGTATTTCTTTCGAAGGAGAAAACAATAAGTTTTTCACAATAAAGTAAATGAAATGGATGATTAGGATCTTTATAATATCACTATAATTTTTATTATCGCGCTACTTCTTACGACATTTCACTCCAAGAAGTCAATTTAAAAGGGTTAAGGGTGGAACCGTGGAAGAATCGAAATGAATCAAATGAGTAGTCTATAAAATTAAATAATAATAAAAAAATATCTTCTTTTTTCAAAAATAAAATTTGGGAAATAAAAATTAATTAATGAAAAAGCCCAAAAATAGGGCTCTTCTCAGAAAACCTGAGGTTTTACTGTTTTAGCTATAAAGTCTATAACTAAATATTTCGCGGCCGTCGGTGTCAGAGAGATTGAATAGAAAGAGATGGCGGTGTCTGGCGGTCGACGGAATGGAGTTCTCGGCGGAGATGAGGAGGACCCGACTCTCTTTGAGGAAGAAGGCGTCGAGATCGCGGAAGAGGACGATATCGATCATTCCGATATCCCTCTCCACCTGCGCCCCTTAGTCGTCGCCGCCGAGTCTGGCGACCTCAACGCCCTCCGTCAAGCCCTTGGTACTATATATGTGCTATCAAATTTATTATGTACTCTCTTTGAAATTTTCGAAGTTCGCGATTTATTCAATATTTTTATCAATTGATTGTTAATTCAGAGTAGGGGATTTAATCATTTTGTTCCTCACTGATGATTTTAAAAAAGGATGAAATTTGCAGGTTAAGCAAATATAAGTATTGTTCAGTGAAATTTTAATTTAGTATTATATAGTCTGAAATTGATTTTCGTTTATAAGTTATGCATGAAGCTTATTGTTATATTATTTATTTCGTTTTTTACACTGCTATTTATCTTTTTATTTTACTGGTATCAATTTCATTTATTCTCTCTTTTTCCTCACCCTTATCTCTTGACTTTTTGTTGGAGTAGCACGAACCTGTTATGCCAATGTGCAGTTAAAATTATGGTTGAGCTTAACTAGTAACTACTCAAATGAATTAAAGATAGTTCTTCGAATGTGGTATTATTCTTGATTCGCTTGAAATTCTTTAGCATAAATACTTTTCTCTTGATGATTGTATGAACTTCGACTTGTGTTTTTTGATAATGTATAAATATAATGGTGCAAAAGCTTTGAGTTTCTCTTGTGGTACTTACTAAAATATACCCTTGAACTTCTTCCTGGTTACATTGGCACGTCTAATACCAAAACCTGAACTAATGATACCCTGAAAAACTTTTATTTAGGGTGCCTTCTTCTACGTGAACAGACCATATTTATATGAATGATTACTTGAACTGGCACTTTTTGGATGAAGACGTCTTGGTTTAGTGTTTTATGTGCTAAGTGTTAGATAACATATACGTGCGGCGTGCCGATTGACCTGTTGGTTGAAGTAGTGCTTATGGTGGGGAACTGTACCAGTTTGGTCAACCGTGTTAGTTTTACAAACGTGGAAGCTGTGGTTAGTTTTACAAACGTGGAAGCTGTGGTACTCCTTTACACCATTTTTGTGTCTAAGTTGATATTAGAGAGTTTTAAGCTCTTGATGAGTTAACCTGTAACGGTATCTTATGAAAGAATGTTATTTGATGAAAGGACATACGTCTTAGCTTGTCACCAAAAAATAAAAAAATAAAAGGTAATGGTGCCTTCAATTTACTGTAGCGTGTTTATCTTTAAATAGGGAAGTTGTATATCAAGATGTCATCTTCGTCTTTGCTAGCTTGTTTACCGTTTTTATCTATACTACCTTGAAGACACGTGCTTATCATATGTGGATTAAAAAATAGGGTTTAAATAGGCAAATTGTTTATCATCTTCATCCTTCTACTCATACATTTGTGAATTTATGGATTCAGATAATTTTGACGGTAGCATTGATGAACCAGTTGAAGATGGGGACACTGTTCTTCACCTTTCCTGTTTGTATGGTCATCTGTCTTGCGTCCAGGTAAAATCATTTGAGTTTACTGATTGACTCACAATTGCTGCTGTTATTTTAATTTGGTCATCTTATTTATCTATTCATGTTGTAATGGAACAGAATCTGATAGTAACTTTTTATAATGGCTCATAAATTTGTTATTTGAAGCAGTTTTTACTGGAGAGGGGAGCTAACTTGGAGGCAAAGGATGAAGATGGAGCAATTCCATTGCATGATGCCTGTGCAGGAGGTGGGCTATCAGCTTTCGTAGCTACTTAGCCTGTCATATTCTCTAGAAGTTTTAATATCCTTCTTTTTTTCCTCTTGAAACAACTCTACAGGATATACAGAAGTTGTCCAACTTCTTCTAAACAGTGCTAATGATACAGACCGTATCAAGAGAATGCTAGAAACTGTTGATGTGGAAGGTGACACGGTGAGTCCTTTTCCTGATCATATTCAATTTAGGTTTCTACATTGGATTTTCTTGCCAAAAGAGGTTCTGTCAAACCAAGTACTGTTGTTTTCCGAAAATTGAATGATGTTATTTTTCTATTTGGTTTATTTCTGTAGCCCCTGCACCATGCCGCTAGAGGGGAATACGAGAACATAATAAGATTGTTGCTAGCTTATGGAGCTTCTCCAACTGCAACAAATACCTATGGGAAGGTTAGCATCTGCCCATCACATATTGAATCTCAATTTCTATACTATTGGGTTTCTTATCATCTGATGTTGGCAGACTCCGAGTGAGCTCACTGATCCTGGAACAGAAGCTGGGAGAATCTTGGAAGAGGCTTCTAGTGCTGTATCTGTTCATTCATAGGTGGGTAAAAAATTTAAAAAAAAAAAAAAAACTTTGCTATTGAATGCAAAGACAATCAATTAAAATAGTATGTTTTTCTCTCCATATTTGCTGTGAATTCTTATAGGTTTGGTTTCGAATGCATAGAGAAGCATTGAATTAGGTACTAATTGAATTTCAGGCCAAGTTCTTGATGATTGTATCATAATATGATGTGATTGATAATGCATCATTATTGATCCTAGATTATCTGTTTTGGAACCCTCACCTTTTCTTTTGCCCTTTTTGGCTTGTTCCAGTTAGTAGTTATTCCCAATTGGAGATTAGAACTTAAGGTTGCATATCAATCTGTACCCTAAACTTGCAGATACTTTACTGGCTATTTGTAGATTAAGGTTTGTCGGCTCCGTGAAACAAATGTCAGCTGCATTTTAGCCTTCTGCTCGTAACCGGTTTTAAAGCGATATGTGACACGTGACTCGTACATATACTGACTTAAGTACCATTTATTTCCTTTGCCCAAGAATGAGTATCACGTGTTATTTTCTTGCAAAAAGAGGTCACATTCGGGAGAGGGGGTATGTGATTCATTTGAACATTGGAGTAGAGCAATTGCCCTCAGTTTGACAGGGTAAATAAGATTCAACCGGACAAGTTTGCTGCTTGAGCATGTTGCCTAAGCTCAAGAAGTTTACTTCTAAATTGATTTAAAAAAAAAATTAATAATCTTCATCTTAGTAATAGGTCGCTATTTTGACAGTATGGTACAAGTAATTTTTTATATAGAAGAAATTAACATATCTGAATATGTTCGAAATAATCAGTGTTTTAAAATATGCGCAGTTGCTTCGTATGCTAATGTCTCGCATATGGAGCGTGTGCGTAATAATGCGGTCAACCCATTTCGTAGACCGAATATGTACGTTTAAACCTCAAAATGTTCTCGCATCTGTGTTAAAAGTTGTGTTCAAATTAGCAATGTAAAGTTCCAACTCGTTTTTGTAACTTAAAAAATCAAGTTTAGTCCAACGACCATCAAATTAGCCTACATCTTCCAAACTCATGAATTATATACAACAATATGTAGAGTTTTGATGTTTAAAAAAATAGAAAATCAAAATAAATTTTTTGTAGAACTGCAAACTATCTATGTTGAGCTCGAGCCACCTTCAATCTTCCTCTAATTTCATTGTCAAGATCTTCATCTAGTTGTAGAAACTTGAAGGTGCATTTTTTTTTTCATTTTCGTATTTTTCACCTAATCATTTTTTATTGAGTTGTAGAAACTTCGCGTAGAGTATTTATGATTCTGATCAGTATTTAAAAAAAAAAAAAAAAGTGAAGAATATATGTAAAGTTCAAATAATTATAGTATTCATGATTTTGAGAAATACGTTTTTTTAAAAATTTGAAGAGTATGTATAAAGTTCAAATAATGCATTATTTTATTAATTAATTTATATTATTTAAAATAATATTAAAATTGAAAATTACATAATTAAGCATATATTTCGCATAGGAACCTATATACTTAATACTTGACCGAAATACATAGCCATGCATTACAAAAATTAGAACTTGGAAATATTAAATTACTTGAAATAATTCAAGCTTATTCAAACCGAAGGTTCAATACGATTGTGACATCATGACTCTTAAGATGCAATAATTATGGTCCGATCCACCAGAAATAAGATGGAAGCTTCATGATCTAATAAATGAATATGAGAAAATAGCCGAAATTAATCAAAAACCAATATAGGGAGAAAACTCTCTTCCATACCTCAATATAAATATAGCAGTATATAGTGTACATCTGTTCATTCAGGGAGAAGAAAAGCTCTTATAAATGGAGGCAGGGATAAGTATCGAGTTCAGGTCTACAAATCTTGCAAAGCATTTTGCGGAAAGACCTTTTGAATGAACTGTAAGAAGCGCTGAGAGTAGAATGTAGGGTCGACAGCAGATATGGATACTGAATCGAATTGAATAGATTTATATGCATGTTCAATCTTCTTACTCATGCTGTACTCTTGAAATATGTCAATAATACCCAAGTATAAGACGACATCGTACACCTCATGGAACATCTGCATATTGTCTTTCCCAGGGACATGCTCTGCTCTTGCAGGCATATTCACTCCAAGCTGGATTTGGAGTCTGTTGAGCGAAACCAAGTAATGAACATTTCAATTTATGGCCATCAATGGACAGAAGTAGGAAACTAATCTAGATCTCATTAAATTTAAGTCAATCTTGAGGGTCCTCTTAAATTCATTCGTCTATCTCCTCGACTCATGTTTGGCATGTGATATTATACAGTAGAGACAAGAAACACGAAGATTTTAGCTTCTTATTCTTTTTCAATTACCGTATATCTGATTTTATTGAGCATACCATTATGATTTTGGTTACTTACCGTATATCCGATTTTATTGAGCATACCATTATGATTTTGGTTACTTCTCTTTCATAATTAAAATCATGTTTGGGTGTGCTTCTATCTGAAAAAGAAACCATGCTCTCTATTTGATTAGTCACGACCATCTTCATGTGGTAAGAACGTGCTAGTCATTTTAGATGTTTGATGAATGTTATGGACAAGCTTCATTGACTAAATCAGCAATACTTCAACCTTGTCCTTTAATATGTTTCTAAATTTTAATAAATATGCATTTGTTACTGGAGAATTTAGCTTATGCAGAAGATAGTTACTTTGAGATAGCAGTAATAAATTGGAATGCCAATCAAGGACGAAAATGCAGTGGCTTGTGGCAGAACCTAAACAGTAATTAAAGAAATATTACATCTTAAAGTTTCATGGAAATACCTTGCTATACCAGGAAGGAGAAGATCCACTTCCCCAACTCCAGATGCAGATGACGCTCTCAATCGGCTACCTCTAATATGAGGGCCAATAACAACACTATTATCATCAGCTCCGCGAGGGACCAAAACAAGGCCTTGTGGAGATATTTCATCCTCCATAGACTCTGAGGTAGTACAATCAGCAGTTGAAAGTAACAAGTTCGTTGTCAACCGCATGGGAATGTAGAATTACTGAATTAGTGATCATGAATAACATATCTAATTCTACCAAAAAACTAGGCCCACTCAGATAAATCGGCAAAAAATTAAGCCAAATCCCTTTAAAGAAATTTATATCCCGCTAATTAACAGTATGAAACCATTTAAATAAATCAACAAAGATTAAAATTGTAAATTGACAAAGCTATCCCTAAAATGTGGTGAACTTAGCCAAGTTACTTGAAAGCACCTTTTACGCTCGGCCAAACATGCTCCTAAGAGGCCAATAGTGGTAATTTCTCATATTTTTTTTATCAAGATAGCGATCACTGGTATAATTACCGGGTCTGGCACAATGTGATGGTCTTGGCAACTAAAATATTGCCCTAGACTGGATATTCTTTTATTACGCTCCATATAAATAATAAGAAGCATATGAAGGGCAACCAAAATATCAGAATTTAAATGCATTCACGATTTTTATGCTCAAGAGAAGTTCAGGTAAACTCAGGTTCATGAGGCTATTAACAACACTATGGAACGTAAAACCAACCTTCTTCTGCAACAATTCCTAATCCATCAACCGACATCCTCTGGCTGTAAGACATAAGAGAGTGTAGGTGTTGGGGTGCTCGATAATGAACGCCTAGCAAGAGGCTGTAATCCATTATGTTTTGTGCTTCCAAGAATTTGCTATCTATCTCAATCTGCCTGCATAAAGTAGAAACAATTAGAAGCACAAGCAACTGTATAAACAGCACAAACACTTGCACACAATGCAATCTTGAAACCACGGGCAGATCCAGGATTCAACCAAAGGGGGGCTCATATAAATTTTTTCATACAAACTTCGAAACTACAAGGACATTTTATTTATTTAAAAGCAAAAGGCACCTAATTAAGGGGACATAGTGAGCCTTACCCCCACCATATGCATATGATCAATACATTACATTAAGATGAAAAAGAAGTGACAACAAAAAGTATGGAAAAACAAATGCAAAAATGTACATTTAGGGGTTAGTACGATTAGGTTATAATGGAAACAAAGACTGACCAAGTTTAACTGGAATCGAACTAAATCGATCCGTTCCAATAAGGAAAAATTCTTACACCTCTATACAATCAATTATAGATTATTTTCAGGGCTTAAAGCTTAAAAGTAGTAACACAATAACTACATAGTCTCTCTCTCTCTCTCTCAAAGAAAGTGGCTTAGCAGTCATAGGTTATTTACCTACCGTCATTCATTGTCAAATAAAGTTGAAGAAGAATGGCATCTTGTATTCTAGTATGGCAAGTTTTCAATCTCGATACATGCTTAGCTGTACAAGTTGGTTAGCCAAGTAGAAATTTTAAAATTTCAGGAGTAAGTAGTAACTCTCTCTCGATTAGGGGTTTAAAGGACCATGAAATCTTATCAAACACCTGCCGAATGCTTCTACATATTTTAATAGAACTTCTCCGAACTTAATTTCCTTCAATCCAATTCCTAACAAATTCCAAGTATGCAATTACAACATTTGGATATTCCTTGAGGCAGAGTCACAAGTAATAATACTAAAACACGATAAGGAGAACCAAGTAAAACGTTTTGACTAATAAATATTGCTAACTATGCTACCAAACATATTAGGGTTGGGTTTAATTGTTCAAAGTTCACACTACCTAATTCTTTGCTTGACCCTTATGAGTTTACAGGTTACGGCAATTGGGTTAATAGGTTATTGCAATTGAGACTTACGGCAGCAATTGGGCATTCAACTTAATTTGAGTTGGGCTAAAGATTTGTTTTGGCCTCGATTAAGTTTTAAATTTTTATTTTTTTAACTTTGTTTTTCATTTGGGCTTGTGCTGTCCTGGGCTACAGCTCAGGACCTATATAGTTCAAACTTCTTCCTAACTATTGCGATGAAGCTTCGAGAAATCTTAAATCCGGGCTCAAGAAAACAACCAGACGAACACCAACCGAGGCTCCGACCCACAACTTCTACACTCCGGTTGCCGCTAGTTTTCTCACCGACAAAGGATGATGGTGGTGTGTGAATGTGTGTGTGTGCGTTTGCAAGAGAAACAAAAACAGTGGCTGCCGGTTTCTTCAAGCTTTTGAGATTAACCTATCTGCCATTTGTTTCTTACATTGACAAAAGAAAGTCTTCACAATTAATACAGCAGATTAAAGAAGGAGAAAAACAAAAACAAAGATGAAATCATAAAAACTAAGATATTTCAATTTTATCTCTCCATTCTAGGCTATATTTACACTTTGGACACTTCCAAAAACAGGTGTAAAGAAGAAAATCCCCCTTTCCCATAGAGACTGAGTAAGGTTCTTATATCAGTTCATTTATTATCAAAGTGGAAAACAATGAACATTGAGATTAAGATAGACCAGCTATGCCTTTATGGCTACGTGATGGGTTGTTAAAGGTCAAGATCTCATCCTTCAAAAGAGGTCCCTGTTACAAGAGTGACACGATTTGGGTATAGCATGTTAGAAGTGGGAGGCTAAAAGAAAATTATAGAGTAGCCCATTGCAAAATTAACTGTCACCAAATGAGATGCAAGTACCCCACTTACTGTAAGAGGGCATCTCTCCAAGAAGGTTCCAAGTAAAAGCAGTAATTCAAATCCAAATCCTTAAGTATCGTGCTCTCGTCAATTTCAACCTTGTCAGCAGAACGTCCTAATGAAGAACCTTTCAAATCAAATCTTCGATGGATTCTTAATTCTGTGCAGAACATATTCCCCATGACTACGAAACGAAACTGCAAAGTAGGAAGTATTAAATATATATGTATGTGCCTATAATTGAGAGAACTTACATTTGATCAAATTTAAAAATGAAATTTCCAGCAAAAAGTTTTTCATTAGAGTGTGGCTCAAATCATCTTTAAAGCGAGGTAATGTGGAACAGTGAGCAAATCTGTTAAGCTGTACTCAACTAGTTTATCGATTAAATTGCACCAATGAGTCCAAGATATATGTCTGTCCCTTGACACTAGAAGAAAAAGTTATATTCACCTTGGCCCCCAGATAGAAAAGTAGGATGTGCTACTGACGTAGAACACAAACAAACAAAGCACGAGACTTTTAGAAAATGAGGAAAGAGGGATAGATAGAATGGGGAGAGGAATCAGACAAACAAAGAAGCAGACAGAAGAGAGAGAATTTTTAGAGAGATATATCAGTTTATTCAATAATAAAGTCTAGGTATTACAATGCAAAGACCCTCTTTATACTAGGCTCTAATAGGATCTCTATCAGCTATTGCTATAGGTAGAGGTAGCATGTGGAATCATTTCAAGAATGAAAGTATGAAGTAGATAATTCAATTAACTTGTTGAATAAAATTTGTCAACAAAAATTTTGGGAAGTGTTGAGGAAATATCACTAGCTGGGAGGCAGGTAAGAATGTTCTGAGCACAGGTGATATTACTGACTGAAAATACTAAAAAATTTGGCATTCAAAAGAAGTAGCAAGTATGATTTAAAAATGTCGTCATAGTATATCTATTAACCAGCAAAATGATCTTCTGAGTTGACATGTGCATTACCTTTTGACCACTAGAAGGTTTAATCCTGTGAAGACCAAAAAATTTAGTTATGAGAGTGTTCTCTTGCGTTTTTACATGATGATGGTAGTCCGGGAGCATCCGCAGCAAAACCTACGTGTCAGATCACTGGTAAGCATAAACATCAATTTCTGAAAATGCAGAAGTATGGATGACAGTAGATCTTAATTAGCTTATTTCACAAATAGCCACTTAAATGGTGCACTCTCTAGAGAATTATCTGTTTCAAGGTTCACCATTATATCACCTTGATCTCTTTGCATCATACCTTTTACAGTCACAGCCTGAATGAAAATTTCATATTTCCTCAAGTTCTTGTTAACTCATGTTTCCAGAAATGCTCAAAGTTCCGCATACGTTGTAGTGTTCTTATTATTGGCGATGGTTTAGAATTTTACCGGACTTTTAGCAAATTAAAAGCAATTTGAAGCATATAAATGAAAAACAGTTCTTTAGGAACCAGATATTGGAAAGGCACTCATAGCATACCACGTAATTTTTATTATAAAAGCCTCAATTTTTTTCTCCATTCCTTTCAGTGCCCTTTTTAATATCTTATTTTATAGAACTCAACCGACCCCAGGGAAATTTCTGAGGCTCTTTAAACAGATGGTTCATGGAAAGAACCATGTCCTGTGCTGGGAAAATTATTTTAACATGTCTTCCATGCTTCAAAACTCATCCCCACCCCCCCCCCACCCCCCCAAACTCCAAACCAGCAAAGAAAGCAGAATTTAGAAAAAGTTTGCCAACAAAGAATAAGAACTTTGAATTTAAAGCAGGACAAAAAAGGTTCAAAAAAAGATCAAACCTTAACTTCGAATTTTCGCAATGTCTTGATCATGAAACGGTCATCTTGGGACAGGAAAAAGACACTACCACTTTTACCAGGGGAAGAAAGTTCCCTGAGGGCATCATTACCACATATGGAAATCATGTAGTCAGCTGCATCAATCTTAAACATCTCTCTCAAATTCCTGCAACGAAAAAACAAGCCTTTTGAATTTCTGAAAGGATGCATATCAAAATCCTCAAAGAATCATCAATACCAAGGCGTGAGAATGATCTGACTATTACGACGTCTGGAAGGACAAGGAATGTCAACAACAAAAGAGAAAAAAAAATAGTAACAATGAGGCCAAAAGGTGCTTACAATTTGTTTGGACCGAGTAACAAATAATACTGACAGAAACTTTATCCATGTTCCTTTCTACTTGTGCAGATTATTAAGCATACATATCAGTTTGGTGCATAAATGTGTTAGACATGCACGATAAGAATGACGATAAACTGTCATCAGAAACAGGATAGCTATATTCATCCGTCACGTGTCTGACTTGTGCCTATCCATGCAGTCACAATAAGACAGTTCGACAGTATCTGTAGATATGAACAATGAATTTGCTCTGTGATTGTTTTTCAACAGCTTGCAGATAAAAGTGAAGAAATAGAGGCACCATCAATAAGTCAAAGCACATCACAAGCAGACAATTTTCTCAAAACAACAACTATAGAAGGAATTTGCATCAATTGGAGAGAGAAAACTTCACAGGATATTTATTGAAGTCAAAAACCGGAAGTAACTACTAACCTGAAAACCATTGGGCAATAATCTTTCCACTTGAAATCCTCCGACCGATGAGGAGGTGTCAGTTGTGACCCCTTTTCAGGAAAATTCATCCAAAAGCTGGCATGAGGGCCAAAATCTGCTGCCCGAACTTCTCGTCTTTGTATGGGAGTAATTTTCCCAACAGTATATCTGGACATATTCTAATAGCTCTTTAGTAGTAATTTGGGTAAAAGGTGAGAAAACTATTATTAGGAAAAGGTGAATATAAGGCATATTAACGTGATTACAATTTCAAGAAGCAAATATACATCCTCCCAAGAAATTATATTCACTGACCAACAGACAAACACAATTATATCCATTAAGCACATAGCCATCTACCAAACTGCTGGGTAACATATGCAGGAATTTACAAGAACAAATTAAACAGCAATTTTATTGCTGCAAGCGAAACTTCATAAGTTATTACAGTGGTGAATCCAAGTGTTTGACTATTTTTTAATTTCTTTCCTTTTGTGTGTGTTTTGGGGGGGAGGGGGCACAAGCGCAAGAGATATATTTTTGGAGAATTTTTAATGTATAGATAAAATGTAATTTCCTCAATGCTTGTTTAGATTATTTGACATTTGCTAACCAGAAAACCAAGTAAATGTCAAAACTTTGTGTGTGTGCATGTAAGTTCTCTTTTTCTTTTTCTTTTTTGTGTGGGGGAATCATATAGCATTGTCTATATACTCACACCAATATAGCGTCATGGATAGCATCTTCACTGAACATCTTGCATAATTTCTCTGTGACAGGATAAATGCATCTTTAACAATGTAAGTTTCATGACACAACATCTAGTCTTTTCCAGTTCCTTATGCAACTTCTACCTTCTCTAGCCTCATGCCTTCCCCTTGATATTTTTTTTTTATCTTATGAGGTAATGCTACTTGGCTTCCAGTCAACAGTTATAAGGATCTTGATTTTCACAAACCAAAAAGACTTCTCTTTAACAGAAATATGAGCCTTGACGAGGCTCTACACTCATTGCCTATAGGATGTGAGTTCTGGAGGCGTTAAAATTTCATTACAGCTGGGTTTTGCGACGATTTAGAAGAAGCTTGTTATCTCAGTCATTATTGTACAACCCTTTCCCCCTTTATTTGTGCCATAACTACCCTTTGTATTTAGTTGTGCCATTGTTGCAGCAAGCACTCAATTTAACTCTCGACATGCAAGCAGAAATTACACATGCAGGTAGTGTTGAAGCTTGTTATTGGTCAAATATCAACTCACTAACTAGAATATAATCCTAGGAGGTCTCTCCACCCATTACCAATACAGTCCTGTCAATTTGCCAAAGGGTCATCTGGTCTAAATTTTGTATGCCAAAACAGCTGCTCTCCTTTTCCATTATAGTCTATTATCTTCATTTAACAGCTAATTTTTCATGTAGAAATAGAAAGACTTCCTACTACATGACAAAGAATTTACAAATACATAAACAAACTTTTGGAGGAGAACATGTATACAGCTCCTTTTCGAGTCAATGATAGTAATCTACTGGAATTTAAATGATATTTTCAAGGAAAATAAGAAGCTTGAACATATGGAAGAATGCACATTCACCAAGAGCCACAGAACCTGGTTAGAATCCATACATTACAAACAAACAAAAAATTAAAAACAAAAAATCTGTGAAAATAAAGAAGCAATATGAACTAGTGATGAAAAAGAGTATGTACCTGATCCCAAGCTGCAAACTGAGCATCAAATCGTAACTCCTGTGACCTTTAATGATTTGTTCACCTGGCCTCTTAATCTCCCTTGCAAGTTTTTTTTGCCGCCTTTCTGCTCTTCTAGATGATGGCGAAAATCGATTGCTTAAAATGAGCTCATTGATTAGGACCCCTTGCATGTATTCTCTTTCCAAGATTGGAGAATTGATGTCATCCTCATTATCTTTACGTTCTAAAACAGACTCAGATATGCTCGACTGTGAATCGTGTCCAATGACTTTCTCAATGGATACCTCAAGGCTCCAACGTCTTTCCAGAGATGCATTTTCTGGACGGGGCTGTTCTAGATTTAATAAGTTCCCTCTGGAGAGCTTAGATGAATTCCGACGAGAACCTCGGTTCCTGCCAACTTTAATATCTCCCATATCTACTGACGTAGCATGATGAAAGTAGGAAACTTGATTCTGTTTTCTCAAATCTGGCAGCAGTCCTTGTTTTCTCAGAGCATTGAGGTATAATTGCTGACCAGCTGGAACCTTGCAGCCTTTTGGATAGAAGGTTCCTTTTCCATCCTTCAGGCCTCGGGTCCAAGTTCCAACGAAGTAGCCACAATCACTCCACGTGTATACTCCGAATCCATGCATCATGCCATTTAGCCAGCTTCCTTCATACGAGTCCCCGTTGGTCAAAGTAAGTGTTCCCTTACCTGACATTTTACCTCCCTTCATATTTCCCAAGTACACATTTCCATTAGCCCACACATACTTACCAGGTCCTTCTGGGGTTCCCTGAATCCATGATCCTTCAAAGACATCACCATTGGGATATATTTGATATCCCAAACCATGTTTGAGATTCAACCGCCACCGGCCCCTATAGGACATATTATCAAGTCTAGTATATGTCCCTGTGCCATGCATATAACCACCTGAAAATTCACCTTCATAGAGAGCACCAGATGGCCATTTAAGTTTTCCATACCCATGCCTCATCCCGCATCTCCACTCACCCTCATACTTGCAACCATCTGACCAGACATAGTTCCCTGAACCCTCAGGTATATTTCCCAGCAGGGATCCAGAATAAGATTCCCCGTTTGGCAGTAAGAACTCTTCGGTTCTAAAGCCAGGGGTCTCGAAAGAAGCATGGGAAACCTCTCCATCCAATTCACTTGAGAGGGTTTTGTCATTATACACTATGGTATTGAAAGATCTCGTCTTCTCTGACAAGGGGAGAGCTCTTTCAACATCATCAGCAATGGCCACGGGGCCAGACATGCAAAATGCCAGAAAATTTTCAGTTCCAAACTAAGAAGAAATGCGCAATAGAAGTTATCATGAGCTAGAAGAGAAGCATTCGGTATAAAACAATCTCCAGAACTCCTCGTCTTCTAACCTGTGAAAGGAGACATTGATCAATAAATATCACCAATTGTGTCCTCACTTGAAGCATCATAGATGCTATTATTCAAAAACACCACGAACCAGGAGCTCGCACTTAATAGTCAAGTGATTTGGAGAGAAACGATTTACCCACCATGTCATAAGTCTACGAAAAACGTCAGTGTTTGTGAACTTAATAAGTTATATCAAAATGCAAGTTAAGATTACTAAGATCGATAGCATTTAGTTGTTCTCAATGTAACAGTATACGGAGAAGATATCTATTTCAATTCAACTTATCTACAAATAATGAAATTGCGCACGTTTCAATTACATAAGACTGTCCCTGAATTTTAAAATTAAACACTTCATTATATCAACAAGTAACCATAATCTTCATTTTTCGATGATTTGGGTTCCCAAAAGGAAATAATAAGTCAGAAAAGAAACAACCAGCACGATAATCATATGATCTTACAACAATTTTTGCTATTCCTTTCTCCTACAAAATTTCAGCGGACAAAACAATGTGTAAACTGTAAAACCTAGATATATATACACATTAGTTAACTATATATTTAAGCAACAGCAGAAAGGAAAAAAAAATTGGATAATTTGATCAAAAACTAAATAGTAACAAAATTTTGAAAACTTTGATCCAAACTTGTAACTGAAAAATACTACAAAAATTAAACCAATAATCAAGCATCCATATTGGTCTCGAGTTTCATCTTCGAGCTTTATTTCCTGAAACAGTAATTACCCAATACACGCATATGTTAATATGCATTTGCAGATATAGAAAGAATTATACCTAAACAGAGATAGAGCACGAGACTGGTCGAAGAAGAAAGAAAGTTTTTTTTTTAGTAATTTTCGGTTGATTTATTTTGAGATATTGGAATAAGTGAAATCCAAATGCCTCAAATCCCGAAACGTAGAAATAGCTTGAAACTGCAAATATCTATCGTGTACAGGTAAAAAAAACTATACGTTACTGCTGCCTATGATTTATTGAACAATATTTTATTCTGGGACCATGTATGGTGTCACTTTCAAGAGTGTGACGCGTATTATTTTCATAACTGGAGGACATATTTTTACGAAGAATAGTGCTATGTAATCCACTTGGATTGTAGCCCCGATTTAAACGTTAAATGAAAGGTGCAATTAAATGGCATATTTAACTCCACCTAACATTTATGTCATATTAACGTTATCTAGATTGGGGTTGGAATCATCATTTATGAACCATGATATATGTACAACTATAGTTCGCAATTTTTGTTGACAATCATGAATTGAAAAATCTACACCATCCATTTTAAAAATTATTACCAAACTGATCTTAACAACACTTGAATTGTCAACAAAAGTTGTTAATAATCACTGTACAAATGTCACTATTCTATTTTGACTATAAGATTTAGCCCTTGTTTGATCCTTTTATTTTCAAAACACATTTTTCTGTCTTATTTTTAATCAAATATTTTTCAATAAAATAATATCACATATAAGTCCAAATTTTTTCTTCTTTTTCAATCACACATTCTCCATCAAAATACTATTTCGAAATACATTTTGGGCAAAAAAAAGAGCACAAACTGACGCTAAATGTTATAGTTTAAGATAATTTATACATTCATTTTTTCATTTGATCCGGCAAATTGTTAGCAATAGAGTGTGAGTCGAATTCTATTTTGAATGCTATTTGAGAATTCTATTCGAAATCTATTTATCAATTCTAGTTGAAATTCAGTGTTGGAGTTTGAATTTTGTATTAGACTTGAAGAGGTCAACATGTTAGAATTAGAGTGTGAGTCGAATTCTTTTTTGAATGCTATATGAGAATTCTATTCGAAGTCTATTTAGCATTTCTAGTTGAAATTCAGTTTTAGAGTTTGAATTTTGGCTCCAACGTGCCGCTCGTCGTAGAAATCACCATTCACTTGGTGCTTGCTTGGCGCACGAGCGACAGTTTGTTAGACCAAGATCCGTTTTGCATTTTTGACGCATTTTCAGTATTTTTTTCATTTATAACTCTATTTCTTAGGTTTGAAACATTTCCTATATATAGTTTGCTCTTCATTGTAATTTAGACAAGTTAGACAATATTGAAAACACAATATCTTTATATTCTTTCTCGATATTTTTATGAATTTTTCTTTCCTCCACAAATTGTCTTTTGTATTTGTGCATTTGTGATATTTACTTCATATTGTGTCATATATTTAACCTCAATATTCACAACAAACAAAGCAATCTGGTATCCACTTTATTCATAACACATATTTTAGCTTATGTTTAGTAAAAATTCTTTAAAATTTGAAAGAGATTAATTTTACATGTGAATTCATAGTATTTCTTACTTATGCATTCTTCAAAAATTATTTTTACATAATTTATTTACAAAAAGGTTTACATTAAACATGTCCTTAAGAGAGTACTTTTTCTACTTAATGAAATTTATTATAAGTTCACTTTTTAAATTCTTGAAAATTATAATCATTACCGACTGTGTATAATACAAGTCGAATGACCGAGTTAATGACGGATGCTATAAATTGATTAATAATCAGGTCGAATTTGATAACTATATACTTGAACATTTGAGCTTTGATGCTAAGGGTGCATCAAAGTACATAAGATTTGAAAAAGAAAATATTTCAAGTGATTGTTATTGTTCAATGCAATCTAATTCAGGTCATATTGCCTTTATTTGGGTTTCATTTTTAGTTGCTAAAATTAAAAGTTGATAAAAATGAGCAATAAATAAATAAATAGTAATTACTTGTCTTGGCAAAATGTACTTTTATATTTAATATTTATCAACTAAAACGGAAACAATATGCCTAGTGCACAACATATAATATTTGAATTAAAATATCTTTATTTATTGTGTTTAACCTATATACTTTTAAGTTGTTTTAATATTCAGTTGTTCATATAAGTAAAATATTAAGTCCTTGTTTGATGGCCATTATAATGGGAAATTAAGGGAAAAAAATAATGTTTTGAACACCTAAACTTTTCTAGTTCGTTACAACGTTCCCTACTTGTCCAACTATTGCTAGCAATTTTTGAATATCAAGCGGAGCTCTCAAAAGGTAATTTTTGTTGGGAAATAGTTATAAAAAGTGGATTTTTATCAAATTTTAACCAAATATTTAGATGAGTCGTGCTAATCAAATTTGACGAGAAATGAGTCGATCACGTTCTACTCATTGAGTAGATGAATTTGGTATATTTGGATGTTAAAAACTATTCTCGGATGAATGAAGAATTAGTGAATGAATTAGGGTTGAAAACACGATTTCTGAAATAAAAAATCAGAATTTTCTATATATGATCGTCGCTCGAGTGGCGGCCCAACTCCAGGCTAGCAATGAAGTCTCTGAAATGGACGCTCAAGTGGACAACCATCGTTAGGCAAGTGGCAGATCAACCAGTGCAACACTTCGTGAAACATGTTATTTTTTGTTTGTGTCACTTCGTGTGCACCTCCTCAACCTCTATAAATTGGACCCCTATATCTTGGTTTCATTTACTCATATTCTATGCAATTAAAGCATATCATATAACATTTTTTCTTGTCAAAATTTTGCATCAAAATCTTGTTTCTTTTTCATTCTAGAAGGAGTACAAAAGCTTCAATCAATTCACCTTTCTTATGTTTTGAAGTACTGCAAACACAAAAAGTTGATCGTTGTATCTTGGGAAACGATTGTCAAAATTCATAGGCACCTGTGTTGGACAAATTCATTTTAAAGATAAAGAATTCAACTTTTGTCTCAATCTTTGCATATCATTCTTTTGGTGTTATTCTATCCAAATTTCCATTCATTTTCTGGTATGTTTGGTAAGTCATTTACTACGACAAAGAAATCACTCATTTGTGTATTTAAAACAACAATCTTAAGACGAGTTTTCTTATGTGATTTCCTTACTAAATTTATGTTTTACTCGATCAAACTGAATTCATTTTCGGTTTAAATTTTCTACTCTTTGTTGGGTTTTGAACTTGTATTCCGTTCTAGTTGTTTAAACATAAATGACTACCGTTGACAACTGATGTTACTTCGGATATGAATGTAGTGACTTCAAATGTGGGTGCTTTGGAAGTGGTTCATCCGGTCGTGGTTCCTTTCTTTGTGGTTTCTCCGATTGCGGTTCTCCCTCCTACCGTTCATTAAACATTCGCTCCACATGGAGATAAATTAAAGTTTAGTATGGTTGACTCTAAGAGATGTCAACAGAAAAATTGTTCTATCTTACAACACTAAACTTAGCAAAATTCTTAAATGATAATGCTCTCACCGTATAAGAAGGAGAAAATAATATGGCATTAAATGCTTGGAAACATTTAGATTTTCTATGCAAGAATTACATTCTGAATGACTTGAACAACAAATTTGTAAAGGAACTTTGGGAATCTTTGGAGAAGAAATACAAAACTAAAGATACTGGAACAAAGAAGTTTATTGTCGAGAAGTTCTTGGAGTACAAGATGGTAGATTTCAATATGGCCATCGGTCAAGTACAACAAATGTAAGTTTTTCTTCATGACATTAATGTCGAGAACATGTCTCTAAGTGAATCATTTCAAGTGGCTACAATTATCGAGAATCTTCTACCCATGTGGAAGGATTTCAAGAATGATCTCGAGCACAGGCGCAATGAGATGAATATTGAAGAGATTGTCCGGTTGAGAATTGAATAAGACAACAGAAAGTCATACAAGCATATTGGAAGTCATATACCACAAGTAAAGGCTAACATGATAGAAACCAATGATAAAAAACAAAAAGAGAAAGCATTCAATAGAATCCTTCAAGCAAGGAATCACACGAATGTAAAGAAGTTCAAGGAAAATAGTTACAACTATGGAAAGACTTGACATCGTTCAAATGAATGTTGCAAACCAAAAAATCTAGCACAAGCTAATATCACTTAATCTAATGCATCATTTGATGGAATATCATCTATTAATTTGTCGGTCGTTGTTTTAGAATGTAACAACATTGGAAATCCTGTGGAATGGTAGGTAGATACAGGTGCTACCAGTCACATCTGTGCTGACAAGGGAATGTTCTTATCCTACACTCCAACTAATAGTGAGAAGTTGTTCATGTGAAACTCTTCAAGTTTAAAGGTTGAAAGACAAGGTAAAGTGGTATTGAAGATGACATTGGGCAAGTAACTCAACCTTAACAATGTACTTCATATGTCAGATTTTCGCAAGAACTTAATTTCGAGTTCTTTACTTAGCAAGAATAGCTTCAAACTAGTCTTTGAATCAGATAAATTTATACTTCCAAAAATAATATGTATGTAGGCAAATTTGATTTTTATCAAATTTTAACCAAATATTTAAATGGGTCCTGGTACTCGAATTTGGAAAAAAATGGGTTGATCATGTTCTATCATCGAGTAGATGAATTTGGTATATTTGGACGTTGAAAACTATTTTTGGATGAATGAAAAATTAGTAAATGAAGTGGGGTTGGAAAACATGATTTCTGAAATAAAAAATTTGAATTTTCTAGCTCCGACGAGCAGGTAAGTTTCTAAAACGGGCGCTCGAGTGGGTAGCTAGTGCGAGCAAGCGACGGATCAATCTGTGCAACACTTCGTGAAACTGGTTGAGTTTTGGGTTGTGCCACTCCGTGTACACCTCCTCGATCTCTATAAATTAGATTCATATGTGTTGGTTTCATTCACTCATATTCTATGCAATCAAACCATATCATATAACATATTTTCTTGCCAAAATTCTGCAATAAAATCTTGTTTCTTTGTCATTCTAAAAGGAGTACAAAAGCTTCATTTAGTTTGCCTTTTCTTGTGTTTTGAAGTGTTGCAAACACAAGAAGTTGATCGTTGTATCTTGCGAGATGATTTCCATAACCCATAAGCACTTGTGTGTGGCAAATTCATCTTACAAATAAAGAGTTCAACTTTTACATCGATCTTTGCATTTCATTCTTTTGGTGTTATTCTGTCCAAATTTCCATTCAATTTCAGGTAGGTTTAGTTACTGCGATAAAAAAAATCACTCATTTGTGTATTTAAAGGTCGATTTCCCTTCTAATGCAATCAGTTTCGCAAGTGATTTTTTTTGGATAATGTGTGGTTAAAAACTAGAGAAAGTTTCAAATTTCTATGCAAAAAGTAGATAAAGTTTCGAATTTATGTGTAACTTATTTTATTTTGTAAATGTGTGATTAAAAATGAGGATGAGAAATAAAAAAAATTATTTTAATGAAAGTGGGCTAAATCATTATGACAAAACCTTTTTAAATATTGTGTATCTTCAACAGAAGTCATCTATTATCACCATAGATTATTGCTATCTTTAGAATGCTGTCAGCAACATACAAAAGTTAAAATACTCAATGTGATATTTTTATTTTTATAATATTTCAACCAGTAGGCGCGTGGAGCCATTGGCCTTTTGGGCTCCAATTTGAGTGATTTTTCAACTACCTAACTTGTGATTTTTGGCTTTTCCTTGAATAGCAAAAAATTGACTTTGTTCTAAAGAAAAAGAAGATGAAACTAACGTCTGGCACTCCGTTTCCACCACACCGATCAACAGTTCACCCGAATGCATTGACCACCGTCCTTTGCTGATCATTTGGGTCCCACTAAAAATCTAACGTTACAGAAAGGTCTTTTTGGTTGGTTAATCTGTCATAGTCGATAAAGTTTTGTTTGAGCACCAATTTTTTTTAGAATATATTATATTAAAATTCATCTTCTATCAAACATTCTTTTATAAAATAATTATACACGTGTTTGAAAAAAATTCTTATTTTTTAACCACAAAACTCTAAAATATCACTATTTCATAATATATTTTACCCCAAAAATGAAAATCAAACGGAGACTTAATTTTAATATTGATACTTTAGTCGGTTGAAGGTAGTAATAATGTTTAGTTATATTTTAACCATTTAAACTTTTAAAATGATTTAAGGCTCATTTTGCGCCTACTATTTTTGTTTTTTCAGAAGATCTTTTCGGATAAGTCATATTGTGCAATCTTTCTCTAAAACATCTTCTAATCAGACAAAAAAATTTAAAAAAATTATTTAAATAAGTCCAAAATTAGCTTTTAATCTCAAAATCCATTTGAAATTTTCAAAAGCCTTGCCAAACCAAGCATTGATATAATTCTCTCTTTTCTTTTTCTTGTAAATCACCTTGGCATGGAAGTTTCGATGCTTGTTTTAATAAAATTATATAGACATGAGGTGTTGATAAATTGGTAGTAGTTGCGAATATTACGAAATATGTAATTGAAACTAATGTTTGACTTTAACCATGAAATTGTATGAAAAATATAATGTTTTCCCAATGTGCACTTAGGCTCCTACCCCAACTTTGACAGCTAGGAGGTCCATAAATATCTGGTGTGTGTAGATGAATACGACATAAAGTATAATGGGAAGAGGATCGTTTTTTTTAAAGTTCAGGAAATATTCAAATTTGTTTTTTTTTTTTTAAGTTCAGGAATATTCAAATTCATGAAATTTTTGCACATATCACGTCATTGATAAAAAATAAATTGGAGTATGTTAAGAAAAATAGTCGTCCTTGAGATACTTACTAATAAGAGTAAAATAACTTCTTATCTATCATTTAGTATGTATATATATATATTGTTTCCTTTTATAGTTGTCCATCAATTCAAGTATTTTACTACATAGTTAAGCAAAAATAAAAATAAAAAGTTAGTGGGCTTTGATGGAAATAGTTATATAAAGCGTTTGACCTTTTGTCCTAGATAAAATTACATTAATCATAGCATGCCATTACAATTAAATTATGCAGTCTTTTTCGGGTAAATATCTTTAAAAGTTGACTATTAATTTAATCATATTTAATTTGGATTAAGAAGCATAATTAATTGCCTACTGATAGTAACGGCCCACGTCTGGTTAAAAGTGCAACTTGCACCGTTAAAAGCATTCTTTTTGTAAGTATTCTAGATGGGGAAAATTGCACTGTTAGTCCTCAATTTAATGTTTTACTAGCAAGGTATTGGAATATAGCTAGCTACTGGATCATTTACCAATAGGGATGGTAAAAAAACCCGACAAACCCGATCCCCGAGAGGCACCGCCCCATATGGGGCGGGGAAACCCGCTTAAACGGGTATTCGGGGCGGGGATGAGTAACGGGCCCCCGCCCCGCTACCGCCCCGTTTAATTTTTTTTTTTTATAATTCAATACTTTAAATTGAAATTTTCATTAGTTCTAATAAAAAATGGCAATTGAAATTATTTGTCTAAATCTAATGAATGAGAGCAATAAAAATAAATTATCAAAAACTAAAAAAAAAAAAAAATTAAACGAGGGAGTAAACAGGGAGTAACCCCCGCCCCTCCTTAAACGGGGAATGAGGCGGTGAAATGCTTAGCGGGGCCCGTTGCCATCCCTATTAACCAATCGGGTTAACCTTAACGTTGAATATGGAAACAAAAATCATTAACCAATCGCAGCAAAAAAAATTGATTACCTAATTGAAAGTTCACGCAAGGTAGGATCATTAATGAGATTGTAATAATAATCCGAGATTTGTTTAAATTTGGGAAATCTCGTACCAAACAAGCTGAGATTCGTTCAATACATAACATGTCCAACACAACGTAGTCATGTGATGAAGAGAAATTAATAAATCACTCTGAGCATCTTCAAGATATTATTTATGGACAGCTTATGAATAAAAATGAGTATTTTAAATTCTTTATACTCTTCAAAAATATTTTCTATTTTGGATATTTATTTTGCGTTTTAATAAGAAATTATCATTTTTCCTTCATATTTTATTTAATATCTTTTTATGGTTGTATTTAAAAAATTACATATTTCAATACTTATACCTTGTTTGATCTCAATTTTTTTCAAAATACATTTTTTTTCTCTTTTCTTTTCAACAACACATTCTCCATCAATCTACTATTCAAAAATGTATTATATACAAGATGGGGTGGGGGGACTCAAACAAGCAATTTGGAGAGTAAATCAAACTCACTTTCTACTTTAAAATTTTGAAATAGATATTTTGAAACTTATTTTTATCCATTAACACTCTAAAGTAGAAAGCCTTTTGTAGCTAGAGGGTTTTTTTTTTTTTTTTTTTTT
>CAIGRP010002097.1:0-10167 GCA_903798385.1 Fraxinus cuspidata
GTTTGTAATGACATTTTGTAACGAGAGTTTGTTTGGCCCTCAAAAATAATGTTGATAATCAAGTCACTTCGAGTGAATTTTTATAGGGTTTGGACTTTGGATTTAGCCCCTTTGATAGCCATTATTTTGAAAAAAAAAATTGAATAGTGATTTTTTTAAGAATGTGGGGTTAAAAAGTAAAAAAAAAAATTAAATTTACGTGCAAAGTAGTTTATTGTATGAAATTTAAATGCCAGCCCGTAATGGGCCCAGCTCTATGCCTAATAAATTTCTCTTCTAGTGTATTTATTGGGCCTAATTGCAGTGCAGAACAGCCTTGCAATAAGAAAAACGTGTCAGTTTGATCGAGCATTTTTCATAGGGCACTGCATCGTTTAGAGTGTTCACCGACCAGCAAATTTGTGCCGTCAATCTCGTCGGAAAATGTCATTGTCCACCCTCAGACCAGCTTCCTGTCCACTTCCTATGGTAACGGGAGGAAATTATTTTGGCAAAATTTAGATAAAAAAAAGAATTAGAAATCAATTATTAGGAATTGATTTGGAGTACAGAAAATGAAATTATGAGGGTCATATTCATAAATTGTATGTATCTCTTCGAATGGTAACATTCATTTTATGGCTAAGTTAATTACAGTCATTAGATCACACAAATTCAAAATTGATGATTTAAATCGCACTTTTTTCAAATAGTTACACATATTCGAAACAGCTCTTTGATACGCATCATTTACATTTGAAGAGTCGTGCTTAATCGACGCATCTGTTGGAGACTTTTTTAATTCACACATTTTAGTTTTTATATTTCCCTAAAATTCCAACAATTTAATTATTTTTATCTCTTATTTGCGATCAACCACGGTAGGTTAAAGCCTATGTTATTTTGATGAAATCTTGTTAACTCTATGATTAATTAATTGCTCACTATGTTTAATTCTTGATTTTGGATTGATTGTTTATTATTCTCTTATTCAATTTTGATGATTTTCCATCATTAGAATTTGTATGTAATTAAAATTGCTTTTGAGAGATTTGGTACAAACTAACACATTGTAATAAATCATCTACCGTCCTACAATTGATAAATATATCATTATGCTCTATGAATTCTCTATGTAACGATCTTTGTCATTTAATTCATGCTTATATAACTGGAGACAACTAAGTTCATATATAGATATAGAATTGATTGAGAGAGAGAGAGAGAGAGAGAGAGAGAGAGAGAGGGAGAGGGTCATTGATTTTCAACTTAAGGCAGAATAGGGGGTAGTTGAGGATTAAAGTAGGTTAAAATGGTAAATTCAAGATCCTAGTGCTTTCAGTGATTTGATTAATTTCAAGATTTTGTTTGTTTATTTTTAAATTTTTTTTTTTTTTTTTGTAGACAATTAAATATAGTTAAAATCCACGTCCAATAATCAATTGTGTGTTTCTAAATTAGAGCTTGCTCTAATTAAGCACGATAAAATTCGAAAACATATTTTTGATACCGTTGCTGAAGATTGTTTTATTTGCTTTTCATTTTAGTTAATTTTAATTTTAATTCTTTTTCTTTTTCAACTAATCTACTTATATTTTCTTGATTTCATTACTGTCAGAGGACAAAAAGAAACAAGAGAATGTCAACAAATAATGACATGCTTGTTGGAGATTTCGTCCCGAAAATTGTTGAGGATGACTCGTTTGTAGGATTATTTATACGCTATCCATGAAAAGCTCTCTCATGACGAAAGGTATTCTATCCAAGAGGCAAACTTTGGTGGGTGGAATTGGCTAAAGAAGCCTTATTGAGTTCAGTAGATGGTCATTAAATTTTCTCTTCAAAGAATTTTGGAATCCATCGACCATGCAAAATTTTGCCTCTACTTGTATATTTACAGTTCGGATTGGTAAAATCACTCAAGACTACTTTGAGTACAACCAAGAAGGGTGGAAAGAACCCTTTTGTGGTGGCTGAGTTGGTGGAGAAAGTGAATGCGAAGATCAAATGTCACGAGTTCGGATCTTCTACCAACACTTCCTCGATCAAGCCCGTCGTTCTGAGCTTGTCTAGTGCGATTTATCTCTCTTATGTGGTTTGCGAACTACTGCATATGAAACGGGGTTTATCTTGTGCGCATTCACAATGGTCAGTCCTCCGCTCCTTCGGGGTGGTCAGGGTTCCGCTGGCGGGTAACGGCCGCGGATTCCTACGTCAACAAAAAAAGAAGGGTGGAAAGAAGCAATAGCTAAGTTAGCAAATTAAAATCTGCAGTACCAAGAGAAAAATGATGCAACTATGAAGAGCCTCTAGAATCAATGTCTTAAATCGTCCAATCTACATGCACAAAATGCATTATTAATATCTAATATCGTAGCTTTGTTTCATGAAATATAGATTGTGGCTCTTGTTATTTTGTACATGGAATAACTTGTTAACTTGCTTCTTTTGCTATATTAACCTTAGTAACTCATAACTTGGACGATTATATTCCTTACTTTATTTCATCGATAGTTTGTAATGACACTTTGTAATGAGAGTTTGTTTGGCCCTCAAAAATAATGTTGATAATCAAGTCACTCGAGTTAGTTTTTATAGGGTTTGGACTTTGGATTTAACCCGTTTGATAGCCGTTATTTTGAGGAAAAAAAATGATTTTTTGAATAATGATTTTTTTTTTTTAAATGTGAAGTTAAAAAATTAAAAAAGAAC
This sequence comes from Fraxinus cuspidata, assembly GCA_903798385.1. NCBI lineage: Eukaryota > Viridiplantae > Streptophyta > Magnoliopsida > Lamiales > Oleaceae > Fraxinus > Fraxinus cuspidata. The sequence goes on from CAIGRP010002097.1 coordinate 2,692, forward strand.
AATGAAATTACGTGAAAAGCATTTATTGTATGAAATAGGAATGCGTAATGGGCCCAGCTCTATTCTTAACAAATTTCTCCTCTTGTATTTATTGGGCCTAATTGCAGTGCAGAACAGCTTTGCAATAAGAAAAACGTGTCAGTTTGATCGTGCATTTTTCATAGGGCACTGCCTCGTTTAGAGTGTTCACCTACCAGCAAATTTGTGCCGTTAATCTCGTCGGAAAATGTCGTTGTCCACCCTGAGACCAGCTTCCTGTCCACTTCCTACGATAACCAGAGGAAATGGGTCCCATTCAAAAGTGTTAAAAGTAGAAATGGTGAAAAGGCCAACTATTCCTTCTCTTCAGGTTCTGCAACTCGAACTTCCCTATCTAGATTTAACCTTCCCACTTTGTATTATTCTCTTGGAAAGTTAATTTTGGACTTTTTATGGTCGTGATCCACACGTCCGTGTGTAATGCACTGAATCTTGGCGTGCTTCAATTGGATGTTGATATGTTTTACTTTGAATTCGGCTCAAGTATCTACGTATGATTTGTAAATAATTAACTGTTCATACGTTCTTACTAATAGAACTGCCCTTGATGTTTTACATAAATACATGTCTTAGTGGTATTTCATTAGATTTGGATAGGGATATAATTTCTTTTTAGGAAAATCAATATTAATTTAGGGTGTGAGGAACCAAGAAGTCTATCTCTTTCTCCCATTGTCTTGGATTTATTTATTTGGTGTGTGTTGGGTGTTTCCATACGCTGAACTGCTTCTTATGCGTTATCATATTTCTGGTTGCCCAATTACTTGTTTTGCTGCCTTAATTAGTAGATTTCTGCATAGCAGTGTATCTTCTGCTCCTATGTATCATTGTATTTTATTGATGTTATGTAATTATACGAGAGTTTTTCAAATGAATTTTCTGTTTGTGGCTTTACTTTATTTCTAGTTGACATAATTGCCGAAATATTGAGATCAATTAAGCTGCTTTGGTTTCTGGAATTGTTATAGATCCACGGAAAGATTAAGAGACTTTGGCAATGTGACATAAAAATATTAAAAGAAATGAAGCATTGTGTGGATCATTATTATCATTTTTTACCTTAACGGGGTTGGGGTTGTGAAGTATCAATGTTTATTATTTCTGCTCTGCCAGGAATAGATAGATAAACTTATGCCAAAAGAATGGACAAGTATTACTCACAGTGTATTAGCATTGCCAAATTATAGTTTGCTAAGTGGTATGAAAGCCTCTCGTCTTTCGTGATTCGGTCCGTTCATTCTCTTATTCTATTCCATCTGATGTTTATAGATGATATATGTGCATATGAAATATTAGCAACATTTAGTACATTGCGTTGTAATTCAAAATGCCAAAATGTGATAACAAACAACAATGTAGTGACTGCAGGCAAGTCCATGCATGATTTTTCCATGAGAGCATCATGGTGCTATAAATATTAAACATGCAAAACATGCTGGAATAATAATAATGTTGGCTTTCATCTCCTGCATTCAATATCATGTAAGTGTTTGTAAAGTTGATTACTTAGTGTTTATGAAGTTGATTATATTTACATCATATTAGCGTGGGACTTGGGGATAACTTCTGCGCTCTGTGGGTGGGAAATCAATGATATGCAATTATGTGCACATAACTGCTCCTCGATGACTGGAGTAGGCCTTTCTAAGATTGAAATGATAAGTCTGCAGGCTTACCACCTATTCTAGTTGGGAAGAAATTTCATTCTGAAAAAAGCATAAATTATTTCCAAATTTAGTACATGCCTTTACATAACTTTTTCGAAATGTTATATAAGTTCTGACATAGATTGAGAACAAGCAAACTTATGGAATAGTTGAAAAATAAAGAGCTAATCGACTCAAAGAACTGCGCAGCTTAAACTTGAGATTCCCTAGTCTCAAGGCCTAATTCTTGGTCCTTTTTAGAGGTGGACAAAGATCTCACAAGCTGACCTTTGTTTAACTGAAATAATCAATTAGCAATGATTTCCACTCCACTCCAGATGCTAAATAAAAGTTTCTATACAATGGAGTCCCATCTCATAGTATTTGCAATGGCTCGTGGAAAAGTTCTGTGAATACATTCAATTGTTTTTAATAATCAAATATGATGTTTCAGTGGTTGCATTATTTGGTTCTCTCAATAGGTTTTCTGTAGCCATGTTGTAATCACTGTATATCCATTAGTTATCATGTTTCGTTCATGCTTTTTGCAAGATCATGTTTTCCAACTGGTTCAGATAACCTTTCAATTAATTGGGCTATAAACTTTTGAAGATGATAGATATCTTTGTTGTTGCTGTTTGTTCACTCACTAATCACTTAAGCTTCTAGACGAGGTGGTTGAATGCATGCGGCATGAGAGCAGGTAAAGGTCCTAGTGTCAAAGTCTCATGGCCTCTTATTTATAAATATTTTGCACTTGTTGGACCTCATATCAGAAAATGTATCCGGTCTGGACAAGTGGGGCATATTGGAGACAAGATTTAAATGAATAACTTGTACCCTCCCTAATCGCATAAGCTTTTAGCCCTTAGGTGAGGTGATTCGACATATAATGGTATTAGGAAAAGAAGAGCACATTGTTATTTTTGGTAAGATCTATAAGCATTTTTTTGTGTTGGTTGCAGGCAACCAAAAAGGAAGAAAAAACACTATTGCAGGAATCCTTCAAGGCCACCTCAAGGAGGGAGATAATGCATATGGCAGCTGCATCATTAGGTTTTCTTTCTCTTCTCTTACCAGAGTCTGCTGAAGCACGTACTAGAAATGCTGACATTAGGAGGAAGATCTTGGAGAAGCTTGAAGAGCTCGGGGAAAAAGCTGGCTTTTCGAAGCCAAAAGTCGAAGGCAAAGAGAAGAACCCAAAAGATGAAGCAGAAGGAAAAAAGTCGAAGCCAAAAGTTGAAGGCCAAAAGAAGAACCTAAAAGATGAAGCTGAAGAAAAAAATTCGAAGCCAAATGATGAAATTGAAGGAAAGAAGGCCACACCTCACCAGTCTACAGCTCCACCATCAGAAAGTCTTCCATTGCCTCTTCCAAGTCCCATAAATGGCAAAACTGTGGAAACAAATCTCTAGTAATAAAACCGTCGTCGCTATAAGCACATAGTTGTTTTCACAGTCTACTGAAGAAAACTGGTATTTGAATTTCTGTATCGTTTCATTTAACAATGCTAACTCTGCTGATCAATTGAGGCTGTAACATTTGCACTTGTACGAACAATGCTGGGATTTTTCTCAACAATGAAGAATAAAGTAATGTTATTATGAATTACTGCAATTTTATATGAAATGTTTCTACGATTTGTTCGAAATCTCATCCGAAGAAATTAAACATTTTGTATACTTCAAGAATAGTTTGAAGGGCTTAGCTATACTCATCTTTGGAACCTGCTGACAAGATTTGCAGCAAAACCTTGGCCATGTGTCGCAAGAGAATATGTTTCATCATAATCCATTCTAAATTTCTGAGCAAATTCTTTCGTAACTAATCGAACTTTATGTTTATATATGGATTCATCACATCTTTCTTTCTCATTAATCGAGGCCAAAATTTTTGAGTAGCTTTCTATGACTATACTGTCATGGTCTCGAGCTACTCCACCAACCCATAGCCATCACCTGCCACTAGCATAGCAGGACTTGGGCACGCAGCCTGACATGGAGGATCTCTGTTTAAATTTACCAACATCGTCGCTGGCTAGTATTCATGGAGATAGGCGGCAGAATAGAGCTTTTGTTGATAGAATAAGTTCCACAAAACTATGCACAGAGTCGAACAGATTGGATAAGTCCGTAGGGAAGAGCTCCCATGTCTGAGATATAGGGGACGTGAAGGTAGCATGAGACATGTTTAATAGGTGGATGACGCTGCTGGAGAGACAAACAAGGATTGAAGATAAGCATTTATGTGAAAACATATTTTGTCACATTGTTTATCATTTCTTATTTTGCTTCTATGCCAACAAAATTGGAACTTCATCTTTGATTACATGCACTGCAACATGATAACAAGAATTAGACAAAACTACTGATAAATTGATAGAAACTTACGTAATTTGATGACATTAGCGAGTGTTAACGCTAAAACATTGAGAGGACCCTTCCCTCTTACAAGAGGATCAAGAAGGACGTACATTTAGAGGAAAGTTGTAACAAGGCAATCGTACTGGAAGGTGACTCAATCTCCTTCTTTTCAATGAGAGCTAATGTTTATTGAGTATTTTAGTTTGAGACGTTGATCTTTATAATTTAATTCAATTTAAGCAAATTGAAGATAAGGATTAAAAAGAACAATATTATGAACACTAAATAAAACAATCCAAAATGGCTTCGCCATTGTACCGATAAGTGACATTTATAACAAAAAAACATCATGAAAAATCACAATAGATACGTGGAAAAAAACAAAAAAAGTAAGAAAGAAAATTTTTATGCAGTCTTCTTGTCCATATTCTGCACAAGCTGCCTCATTTGAAATCTCCAAAACATAAAATAAGCAAATCCCAAACCCAATAAAACAAATATCCAAACACTCCCTTCATTACTCTCCTTTTCTGATTCCACTTCTCCTATACTAAATTCAACTCTCTCTGAATTCCCCATTATGCCCTCTTTTACGTGTACATATAACACGTATACCCTGTCCTCAGCCCCCACTGCCACAGCACTGGCCTGCCTCTCCTCTTCAAGGGCAGTTTCGTCAAACACTACTCCCTCGCTCCAACTGTCGTGACTTTTGATAAAGTACAGTTTATGTTTTGATACCGCCACAACAGTTCCGTCACTTCTAACGGCGATTCCTTCAACCGACGTTAAGTCTTTGTTCAGAATAACTGCCCTTGCCGTCCCGTCATCGACATTGACTTTGTATAATTTGCCGGTGATTGGCTGCACCACTAGCAGATAACCCTTGGAGTTATAAACGACGCCGCTTAACCCGGAATTGCGATATGCCTGAGATCTTGACAGAATCGAGGCCTCGCCGTCGATGTTGACTTTGAAGACGATGCCATTGGCTGAGTCGGTGACGTAAGCGTTCCCTGAGAAATCGACTGCGACGTCGTTTGGAACGGTTGAGTTTGGGAGCAGGGCGAGGAAGAGTTGATTGAAGGTGTTGAGGTGGTAGGAGGCGAGGGCGCTGAAGGATGGGGTGGAAGGGCGGTGAACGATGGCGAGGAGGCGATGGTGGTGGCGGTCTAAGGCGACGCCAAAGAAGGAAGAGTTTTCAGGAAGGGAGTCATCGGAGAGAAGGGAAGCTGCAATACCGGCGTCAGAGATTGAGATGAGCTGTTTCTGCTGGAGGGACCCAACAACGAAGTGCTCCGACTTTCGGTCCCACGTGAAGGACACCGGGTAGAGATCCGGCCACCGAAAGTTGATGACATGGGGCTTCCGGCAATGAATTGGGCAAAGTGAAAGAATTAAAGAGAGGAATAACAGAATTGAATTGAACATGGTTTTGCGGATGGATGTTTTTTGTTTACTCTGAGTTGCAGGATCTGAGAAATTAAGGTTTTTCTGTGAAAGGTTGATCAGTAGGTAATGTGTCTCACTTTCATTGTTATGGTGAAAAAAACGCGTTTCTTTCAATTTTTTTTTTCATATTTTCACCCATGAACGTTTAATTGCGCAAAACATTGTTTTCATCTATATTCGTTCAATTTTTCAATAAAAATTGGAAAAGAATAAGGCCCCATTTGAGCCACATTATTTTTTCATTCTCATTCTTTTACTCATTTTCAACTACATATTTTTTAATAAAATAATATTTTCCATCACAACAATAACTTTTTTTTTTCCAATCACATATTCCCCGTCACATCAAACAAAAAAATGCATTCTTGAAAAACAAATGTGCACCAAACAGGGGCTAAATATATCATCATATTAATAAAAAAAAGAAAAGAAAAATAAAAAATTAACTACAACAATAAAAAAAAAATACAAATGAATCTCAAATAAATTATTAATAAATTAAAAATAAGAAAAAATTTAAAATAAAAATTATAATCTTTTTCCTCATCTCCTCTCCCAACTATTGTGCCACCTATGAAGCCAAAAAAATAACACCACCTTGCCATCGGCGAAACCATCTAAAATCACACCTCACATCGGTACCTCATCACTCTACAAATTCCACACAAACAACAGCCCAAAAAACACCAAAATGACCAATTTTTTATAATTTGTAAACCAAGGGGGTAAACTTGGGTGCCTAAGAAATCTTGCTACGTCTGCATTATGTAAATTAAGTGGTAAACTTTAGTGTACAATTATCATTTCTCATTTTAAAATGCATTTTTTTCTAAAATTCATTTTTTAATGGAGCCCATAGGGGCTGAATGTTATTGTAAACACGTGTTATATTTTGTATTATAGATATTAACAAGGATGAAAGACATGGGAAACATTTACTCGAAAATGTTTCACTCACATATGCTGGGTTATATTGGTTTTCTTTTCAAGATAAGTTAAATTGTTATGCATGACAAGGGATGACAATTTTTTATCTAAAAAATTTGGATTTTGGTCCCATGCCATGACAAGGCAGCAGTCAAATTTCGGGATAGAGTTTTGCCGCCCTGCTTATATAGTTATAGGATCTCAAAAATTTATTTTGACTTTTTACAAAATGGATTCTAAGAAGTTTTTTTTTTACATATTTCAATAATTTTTTTAAAGTATTTTATTTAGATAAAAGAGTTTTTAAAGAAAACTTACTAATGTAATTTCATCAAGAAGCACGGTTACAAAAAGTAAAAATAAAAATAGAAGTTCTAAGAAACAGCCTACATAGCCTTCAAATTTGGATCATGCTATGTGTATATAGCATGATCCATAGGGGTTGACTTATTGACCATGTGACCGCCCCTATTGAAGGGGTCCAATAGTGGCCGGCATTATCCTTCAAAATCCCAACATGAAAAGTTATCCAAAAAGAATTTTCCTTCAATTACCCTTTTTCATGGAATTGGAAAAACTAATTTCCTTGACAGCAGTCAACAAAAATATCTTACATAGCCATAACCTATTTGATTTCATTATTTTTAAAATATATATTTTGTTCTCTTTATTTTCAACCACACGGCCTATAATAAAATAATAATATATAAATTTAAAAAATTTATTTTTAACACATATTTTCCATCAAACTACTGTTCCAAAATTCATTCTTAATGTAAAATGGGAAAGAAACATCCTCTAATATCTAACAGGCGTCCACAAGAAAATGGGAAATTTGATGAGATAGCATATACCCAAAGATTATTTGGAGAAATGTCCTTTGACCATTCAAACATTTGAAACTACCTAAAATACCCCAACATAAAAATTACAATTAATTCACCATAGTATAAAAAGAAGTACGATAAAGAATTTTTATAAATGATGGATAAAACTCATAAAAAACCTAGATCTAAAAGAGGATCATATAAGATCAAGAAAATTATGAA
>CAIGRP010002105.1:0-10885 GCA_903798385.1 Fraxinus cuspidata
TCAACGGGCCATGAGCAACACTAATTAAATTAGGTTGCTTCAAATGGCCCACATAGGTTGTCGGAATGATTTGTTCATTATGGTGTCGACATTTCAATCATCGGCCGAGGCCTATGAAATATAATCCAAACTAATAAAACCGGTTTAACATCTTCGCCCGGATTTATTGGGTATCAAAAGCCAACAGGTATCAAAGAATTAGTAGATTTGTTCCGACCAAAATGGGAGTGGCTAGGGTTCAGCATCCAAGATTTCTTTTGCTGTAGAGAGAAACATGCATGTTTGACCTTTCTCCGACTCCATTGAGATCACAAGCCAAGCCATGATCATAGCATTCTCAGCCTCCCACTGTTGAAAACTAGCATGCCTTCCTCAGGTATTTTGTGGAGCCACTAATGTAGCCAAGTTTACCTTTTCCCCGTATAAACATTTCAACTTATTGTGACCACTGAAGATAATTTTGGCCATTCAGCTTTAGGATGTAATTTGGAGGGAAAGATGTCGTGAACTGACCGGTGGACATGCTTTTGAGATGTTTCAGTGGTATTTCCGGATGAACAATCTTGAGATCCCTCCGACATCGTGTAAACTGAAACCTTTCAAAAAACAATAAACTGAGATAATCCTTAAATCTGAGAAGCTTTGATACCATGTAGTAAAACAAGATAAAAGAGAATAATTATCTATATTTCAATACATTTAAAATATACAGATTCCTAGCCTTTAAATAAGTAAATACAGAAACTAAAGTGCCTAAATACTCGGCTACAGTTACACAAATTTAGTTAAACTAGATAAGTTACAGCTTATCTACGATTACTAGGAGGATTAAATCAAGTGAAACCAACTTAAAATAATGTGGAAACAACCCTAGAAAATAGGTAATACTGTTAACTTCCAATACATGGGATGGGTCAAAATAGAGGACAACATGAGTCTCTTTGGTTGCAGCACTAGTGTAAAATAAACTTCATACTGTTGTGATCGTCGGTGCTTTTGGCCCAATTTTGCACTGACTCAAATATCTGACTGCACACGTTGCAAAACCAAATTCTGACAACAATCAATTATGTGCATATGATCAAATTTTTCTATATTAATTGATTACCTCTAGATTTCAAACTAATCACACTCAATTAAGTCCTTTCATTATATTTCTATGTGAATCAGATAAGTCTTAATTAAGAGCATTCAATCACAATGGAAAAAAAAATCAAGAACCGTAAAATTAGTAAATGTATATCTCTACCTTCCACCCAAAATTTTTGATTTTAACTATGTGATCTAAAAAAATAACTCGTGTCTCAACTTGTTATCACTAACAATCAATGAAATTGTAGTAATCAATTATTTGAAACATGAAGAATAGGAGTTGTTACTCCTCCGCCAGTGAGGCTTCAAGCATGACCACGTGGCAGCCAAACCTAGTGTCGCACTCTACGTCATTCTACCAATGCATCTCCGAAAAACCTCTACGAAGGGTCGAAATCAATTGCTGGAATCGAACCCTCATTGGAGGAGAAAAGCTGTCATGGGCATAGTGGAATATCTTTCATAATCTTTGGTAAGTGATTGATGTGATAATTCACTGTCATAGCCTGCTCACTCAGCCAAACAAGTCAAGTCTAAGCCTTGAACAACATGCTTAGGGTAGCAAAATGGTGTTAGCATTAAATGCACACGATTGATTGATGCATGTGATAAGAGGCCTCGACCGTCCGGACGAGGACACGTGTTTCTTCATCCAATGGTTCTTATTTATCATCTTCTACTATAAGAACTCACACATTGTGCCATTCCAAAGGTAATATAATTTTAGACTCAAATTATGACTTTGCTATCTATATCTCTTTCTTACATCTCCCAAATTCGAACCTTTTTTATATACAAGAGGCTCGTGTCTAAAGCATCTCCTACATTCAAACACTTATATTATCAACTCACTTCATCGTCAGAGTGTACGTGGCCAACTCCACCTTCATCGTGGAAGGCTACGTGTGGCTAATGATTTGTCCTAGTATGCAGGAATCAACTTACATGGACACAAGGGGCATTGAGACATGTTGACAAAATTTGGGGCACAAAAATTGAGGTTATTAATAAGAGTAAAAACGATATGAAAACATTAATTGAGGATCAACACATAGCAATTAAAATTAAGGTTAAAAAATATGTTACAAGGGTTCACCCCAACTAATGATTTAGCTACATATTACAAAGCAAAAAAGAAAAAAAAAAAAAAAAAGAAAGAAAAGAAGAAGAAGAAGAAGAAGAAGAAGATAAGGGTAATAGATTACATTATCGGGTTTAAAAGAAAAATGAGATAAAGATGAACTTCTTATACCAAGAATCCACCTTCTTCAAGCGAAGTTCTTGAAACCCTAGCTTTTATTTCTCTATTATCTAGTTTCCTCTCTTTTTTCTTCTCTCTCTAGAATTTGATGTTTTTATATTGTGAAATTCATCTCTATGAATTTCTCCTATGTGGTATGAAATCTCCCTTTATTTGATCCAAAATAGGTCCTTATATAATTTCCAGACCGCCTTGAAAATCGTGTGCTCAAAAGGATCAAATACATCTAGAAATAAAACAAAACCTCGAAAATATACAGTTCGCATACCGCGGTTGGACCATGGCAAATAGATTTTTATGTGATGCGATGGACTGTGGACCATGGTTTGCAAACCGTGATCTCCCCTGCAACTTTCAGCTTTTTGTATTTTGGATCCTACTTCCAGTTTTTTTTGTACATATTTGGTCCTTTTGTACAGATTTGTAGTTATATTTTCTTCCTCGATCTTGAATGAAATTTTCATAAAATTATATGTATACCAACCTAATGTTACGACTTATCTTGGAAAGAAGAGCGTCTATCAAATGATGATATCACTCAGAGAGTTAAAACTAGGCTAAATGAGTGGAAAAATAAAGTTTTAGCACTTCTTCGAAGAGTGGCTCCCTCGTATTCGTTGGACATCCGTCATGGAAGCATAAGGTTTTTCTTCCAACCTGAGAAGGTGGTTTGGTTATTTGTCATTTAGGCATGCTGAAGAAATTCTAGAGAAACATTTGGGTTGCTATCGGCATTAATTCTGTATGCTAGCGGGAGCGCTGAAGTAATTCTGTTACAGGGGAATTTTAGCCACATCTCATCTCTTTTTGTGCCTTTAAAGAATCACAATGGGCTTCTGCCCAAAATCATGGTGTTTTCCCGAGCACCGGAACGTGATAAAATGGAATTGGGATATGATAAAAAGTTAAAAATGAAATTTTTATTTATTGCATAAAGGCAAACATGAATGACAGACAAATAGCAACATAATTGCATCATCCCACCTCTCTTGAGGAATGAGAATTGAGGAGAACAAGTACATCTCCAACCTAAATTTTATGAAAAAAATATAAATTAGCTTCATTATTAAATCAGAACTAATGTCATATGAATGTTGTAATAATGTCAAAAAGTCAGGCCCTTGGACTCAAAGACAATGTAATGTCCTGAAAAACTTTTAGCCTTTTGTCAACCTTCATTTGAGGAAATCCAGTATCATTTCTTGTTTCCCCAACCCTTTTGGTTTCACTGTCGGAACCTAATACCGCAGAGATTATTGCATTCTCAAAATCCTCACTGTCCGGAAGCAAACCTGCCCACTTATCTTCTGTTTTCTCCTGTGAAGAAGCCGGCTTTTGCATTTTATTTTCTGGCTCTGCAAAAGACATCATTTGCTTTCCTCCCATTTCATTTAAACTTGAATTTGCTGCATTTCCAGACCTCGTTCTCTTAAGGCACTCTGGGAATTGCGTGGCAAATTTCGACGAAAAGAATGGTGGTGCATCAATATTGAGTGAATTTCCCCAAGAAACAACTTGCTCGACACTTTTTTGTACAGGGGGAACCACCGGGTTTGTGATGATGTTAGTGTTGACATTCTCATCCGGAAATTCGTTTTCAGGTTTAGAAAATTTTCTGATAGGCTCCTTGCAAGGCTGAGGCTGCCAAATTGCAGAAGAGCCCAGAAATGCATCAAACAGTTTACTCTGTTCGACCCTATCCCCGCCCTTATTTATTAATTCAGATTCGAGATCTCGAAGCATTTGCTGTGCTCTCTCATAGGCCTTGAGATGGGAATCTACACCTCTAGGACCCTCAGCCATTGCTGGTTTCACTCTTCTAAGAGTCTCTTTCGCCTCGTCTATTCTCCCCTGTTTCATCAAACAAATGCCCAGATTGCACATTTTGTTATTGTCTGGTGCAATCAATAGGGCCCTCCTGTAAGCATCCTCTGCTTCAATGTAATTGTTTTTCTGCATCAATGCCCATCCTAAGTTCCCCTTCAAAATACCCAAAAATAAAAAATTCTTGTTTGTTAATTCAGTTCAGAATAAGTATATATAAAATGGGTATTTGATTTGATAGAATTAGTACCAGTAATCTAGTGGCCTCTTGCTCCACAGACACTTGAAACTTTTTCCCCTGGGATCTTGCAGTCTTAGTGCGCTTTCCGTTGAAAGCCATTCCTTGCTGAATTAGATACAATTTGTGCCTCAACAATGCTACTTGATCATCTAATCTTCCACATCTCTGCACTTATACAAGTTAATGAGAACAAGCAAACTATTATGTCAAGTTCATATGCAGTATTGGCAAGATTCTAACATGGTAATTAATAAGACGATAAAAGAGGAAAATTCGTAGTTTACCTTGTAAAGGTCCACTAAAATATTGTCAAGGGACTCTTGAGCTTGATCTGAACAGCGATGGCGCAACGACTTAATTGCTTCAATGGCTTCTTCAGCCCTATTTTGCTGCTTCATCACAATGGCCATATCTTTCAGAGCACTATCCACTCTATCTCCTGCATTAATTGCCGCCCAAAACAGTGGTATTGCTCTCTCTGGATCTTTATCCACTAACTGATACACAATAGAATGTCAAGAGAAAACAATATAGGCTCAATTTAGCACCAAATCAAAAATATCTCAAAGGGAAAATAGAACAAGAAATGAATTTTTTTTTTTCCTTAATAATGGGATCTGCAACTTACTTGAACATTTTTGGCTCGGACATAGGGGGTGTCACCAACTGGGACTTTGTATGCAACGTGAAAGGACTCAGACCGAGTTCGTGAAATCCCAAGAGGCTTGGCTGGCGATGAAGGAGCCGATTTAGTAGGTCTGAAACCCGGGGGCGCATTCCACATGTCCTTCATCATCTTCAATTTTTGTGGGTTTAAAAAACTAAATAATTTGCAGTTCAGAAGAAGGAACTATGGAATAAGATAAAATTGTGGTGGTTTCAGAGAGCAGCCGCGAAATGGAGAAGAGTGTAAAGAGAGTGAGGGAAGAACAGGGAGAGTGAGGGCAAGGGAGGACAAGAAGGCAGGTCTATTTTTGAATTGAATATATTTGAATTTTTCGCCCGTTGCAAGTTACCGTTTCACGAACTAGCCGTTGTGCCCTTTCATCAACTAAGTAAAAAAATTATTTCCGCTTACGGACCATTATTTTCTGATATTTTTCAATTGACATCCTTGAATATCGCTGTTCCTAATACAGTGTTTTTTTTTTGCTGAAATCAGTTGTCTTTCGGCGTGTCCGGTAAACCAAAATGCATTCCAACTTTAAGTGTCATTTAGTACATGTTTGACAATCTTTAAGTACTTATAAATTGATCAAACACATTTTTTAGAATCCAAAAATTTTATATGCTTTTTAATCATGGATTATTTGGGACTCACCGCTTCCAATCACTTAAAAGTTTAGCCACGCAAGCTTAGTCAACGAGATTCACTATATCATCTTGATTGATATTACATAGCATTATTGTTTATAATTAGTTCAACTGTTTGAATTATAGCAAAGTATATTATCATGACTAAAAAAAAAAAAAAAAAAGACGTCAAATAAATTTTCTAAAAAAAAAAAAAAAAAAGACGTCTAAAATTATATTAATTTGGAATATAGATGAAAAAAATATTAAAATTTTATAAAATCATATAAATAATTCAAGGTTTTTCACCACCGACCACCTTTCAAGTTTTTGTTTGAAAATTATGGTTGGACATGGTCCAATTTGGTTAGATTCTAAAGAGAATCGAATTTAAATTTTCGGATATTTAGTAAATTAAACCATTTGGTTTCTGCTTCATTCGATTTGGTTCGATTTCATTTGATTTCCTGGTTTCGTACTTATTTAAAAAAATATAAATGTTGTACGCTACATTAATTCGATTATGACATGTTCAATCTTAGTTCGTACAAAATAACATAATCCAATTTTGTGATATATTTTGCGCCTCTATTTGTTAAGTTCTTCATAGATTTGACTGTTAAAATCACAGGAAGATGAGGATAGCGAGCTCACAATAATATAACGATGGAAATGACACTACAGTAGAATAAGAGAGACAAGTAAAACTTAGTTCAATCTGATTAAGTTGGGTTTAGCTGGAAATTAGAAATAGTAAAATCATAATTTGGGTTAAATTAATTAATTTGCAAATTTATTTAGAAAACAAATAAAATAATTTGACTTATTTAAGATTAAAAAATTAGAGAGATTCAATTCTTATTGGATTCATGATCTAGAATCGAGATTCGAATTAAGCCCGTCGATTCTCGATTCAGATAACCGTTCGGATATATAATTTAAGAAATATCGCTTGGTTTGAAAGTTTGTCCACCCCTATTTAAAACATTATCAAAGGCTAGAAAAATAAGTAAAATATACTTGCACATCGTTCGGTTTGAACAATTTTTTAACTATTTTAAATCAAATCATTTCATTTTTTCAACCAAATAATTTTTTGGAGTTTGGTTTGATTCTAAACCACGATTTTAATTACATAAAAACATATTTCAAACCAGTGAAAAACTAAATATATTGATCGAAAATTTCAATCTTGAATTAAAACTTTTTAAATATAAACGTTACAATACTAATATTTGTCCCAAACTCTCAATACAAACTTAAAGTAATAAAATAATACAAAGTTCGAACCTAAAATCAAGCTTCCAAATTCATTATTTCAGAAATATTATCATAACCCAGTCTTTTCCTTGCGTCAATAAATACTTCTTAGGTAAAATAAGTAATTTTTCTTTTTTAAATTGGGTAAACATTTTGATTTGATTTCTAGTGATTTTTAATTATTGAACTCAAATTGTTTCTAAACGGTTTGTTTCGGTTCTAAAACAAAACCTTGACAAGTCTAAGTGCATCACAAAAAGTATGATTAAAATAAAATCACTTTGTACAAAAAGATAACAAAAATTTAAAAATTAAAATAAGCATCGGTGCACCTTTGCTTAGATGTGCTTAGTTCAAGGTGGCATGACGCATTACAATAAGTTGTGAGAGAAAATGATTGTTACAAATTAATTACATTACCCTATTGTAGTGTGACACGTCACTTGTCAGTTAAGCACCAATATCTAGAAGATCATATAAAGAGCACGAGAGAGAGGGAGGGAGGGAGGGAGGGAGAGAGAGAGAGTATGGGGGAACTTAGGCTAAGAAGGGAAGTTTGAGAAATTTTTGGAAACCAGGGGAGTATATGGGGAGCTGCCAACCCATTTAGTTTTTTTCTTTTAATTTTATTTTGTACATTAAAAAAAAAAATTTTTTTTTTACACGTACAGTTTGGTTGAAATTATGTGAGGTAGCCAATATTTTTACCTTTGATATTAACAACACTTAAAATAACTAGTATTACAAATTTTGATAGCACCATGTCAACAAATATGTCACCAAGTAATGTACAAAAGCATAATTAAAAAATATTAGTTTTGCTTAATTTTTTATTTATTTTTAGTCCGATCTTGATTCTGCCTATGGTTTTTGTCATAAATCTTAAAGAGTGATTACGTAATTTGCTCTTTCTTGTTCCAGTCTAATGCAGCTGATTGTATAGTCACCATAATTTTTATTTGATACCCACATTTTAATTGCAGATAAGGGTCATTGTAGTAATTATTTTCTTAACATTTTTCTGTTGAATTTTTATATTCAACCTTCCATTAATTAGTACTTCTCTTACTTGGTGATGATTTATATCAAAATAATTTGTTTTCATGTGTTTGAAATGATGACAATTTTTTTTTTTTACTTTTTATTTATTTATTTATTTTAAAAAATGATGAAAAATAAGTCATTTTACGATAATATAAAACTATTATCAATCCCTGTTTGGCCCCGATTATTTGATATTATAATTTTAAGAATAGTGTTTTTTTGAATAATATGTGGTTGAAAAAGAAGAAAGAGATAAATATATTATAAATTTAATGGGGGCAAACAGGAACCAAATGTATTAACTAATGAAAAAGTTTGAGGATAAGAATGATATGAAAAATCGTTAGGACATGAACTCTATAATGAGCAAAGAATAATAATCTTAAATGCAATTGAAAGGTAGTGTGGGCTGGAATTATTTTTTATTTTGACAAATGGAAGACTCATTTTTGAGTAGTTGTTTGATCACAATTCTCATTTCATGGAAACGAAATGAATCAATTCTTATCTTTTCTTGTGTTTGTTTTCCTCAGAGATTCGATGCTTTTCCAATCCCACACAGCACTCCAATTCTATTTCAATCCTGCAAATATAAAGCATAATCTGAAACATGTTCATTCATCAATTAGAAAGAAAAAGAAAAAGTGAAACAGAGAGGTGCGGCAATGGTGGATGGAGAGTATCTAAAGGAGATAGAGAGGGCTCGCAGAGACCTTAGAGCCCTCATTTCCAGCAAGAGCTGTGCCCCCATCATGCTTCGCTTAGCGTAAACCCTACCCCTTCTCAAATTTCATTTCATATGCATTTTTCTTTAAGGACTGCCCGTAATCAGGAATAAGCCAATACTTGTGTTTTCTTGATAGAAAACTAAGGAGCATTCCCCTAGCATCCTGTAAAATGTGATATTAGTTGGAAATAAATGCCTGTGAATGTCTACAGATCATTGTTTGGACTTGGGAATAGGATGTTGGTACTAAAACTGGGGTGATTTCAAAGTAATTTTGAACTGCACCTGAGTGTTTGCTGGCTGATATACATTCAAATACATAAATGTTCAAGTTTGAAGAATTCAAATATTCACAGAAGAGGCTTCTGCAGGTGGCATGATGCGGGAACTTATGATGCTAAAACAAAGACAGGAGGTCCTAATGGCTCAATTAGGAACGAGAACGAGTACAAGCAGGCAGGAAATAGGGGCATGAAAATTGCGATTGATCTTTGTGGTGAGTTAACATGTTTCTGCATTCATATTTTAGTGGTTAACCTCTTGAGAATAGGACATGATTAGTGGGGAAACTCAGTCCTTCTATTAGCGTTCTCAATGCTTCTGCTTTGTGTATAAGTTCAACCATCTACTTCTGCGGGTGGTATCATGGCGCGAGACATGATCCTTTGAGTAGAACAACAAATTATGATTTTGCATTAATGAGATGTTGATAGTGAACTGGTTCAGTTAGTTAGGCACCTAACATATAATTGTACAGTTTGAAAATACTGATATGTGAGTTTATGAATGATAAATCGTTTAAGTTGAACCATCTTAACCCCTAGAATGTATGGTTTTTTAATGGCATTTAACATTTCTATTCCAACGCACAAGTTTCTTCTTCTCTTTTTGCATGAAGAACCCTGCTAGAGGCCTATAACTTGTTTACAATGAATCTTAATTCCAAAAGTTTGTGGTTACTTATGATTTTCTACTGGTTGAATTTTGTTTTGATAACAGAAGACGTAAAAGCTAAACACCCCAAAATATCGTATGCTGATCTTTACCAGGTAAGAGAGTTTTAAGAATTTTTTTAGTAGTTCTCTTTTTTCCTGTAGCTGGTGCTCATGATGCAAGCGGTTTTGCTTTGATTAATTGGCTAATGAATGATCATACAACATTGTGAAAACAGAAAGGGTTTGTCTAAACCAAATTACATTTGATTGCTTTAGGGGTTCCTTTATATCGTAACATATGACGTTATGCAAACGTCTTATTAGCCAAAATGTCCCTACGTTTGTTTGATCTTTAGTGTGCAAAACACCCTAACGTTTCAATTTTTTGCATTTTCACCTCTATTTCCATGTTTCATCGTGGAAAACTTCTTTTTCATCAAATTTTATTCACTTTCTCAATTAAAATTGTAAAATGACAAATACATTCTCCTATTTAATTGAAAAAAAAAAAGAAAAATAAAGAACAAATTGCGCCTAATTTTTTTAAAAAATACAAATAAGTTCCAAATAAATTAAATTAAAAATAATAATAAAAAAAAAGAAATAAAAATCTTCTTCTTCCCCCTTTCCCTCTCCCACCCTCACCCTCGCCACAAGGGGAAAGAAGAAGAAGATTTTTCTTTGGCTCATTATTACTAAAATGGAAACCAGCCTTTTGAATACTTGAATTTTCGCCTCCAAAAAATCCCAAATCTCTAACCCTAATATACTAAAAAAACCCAGCTATAATCTGTTCATTTTCAAATGGAGGAGAGATCAATGGCAATGACTATAGAAGGACAAGATAAGGTTTAAGCCACTGCACAAAGGATCATTCAGAGCCTGAACAATAGTTCCAGACGCCGATGATATGTTACTAATTCTCCCCGCCTTCGACAACCTCCTCTCCAATCTCTCCACCTTTGTCTCCGACGAGGACACGCCTTCCGACGACCTGCGATTTGGGGCTGCCGAGAAGATAATTTTCAATGGGGTAAATTTGTCTTCAATAAGAAATGATTACTTGGATGCTGTTGGTGAGATCATACAATTGACCGAGGAATTGAATTTGAATAGTTGGGAAATCTTAGCAAACGAAACATCGCTCTCATCCATATCTCTTTTCTCAACATTATTCGTTCCCACGTGATGCTACCAAAAATCGTACC